>JAWQRJ010005174.1:0-10442 GCA_033557515.1 Diorygopyx duplodentatus
CGTACCTTAATGTCTAGTTCCTGCAAATATCACCCGCGTTTATGGTGACGTTCCAGAGACGACTCGTGCAAATATATATATTTATGTAGAAACAAGATTAGCACGTTTAAGAATATTAGATAAAAATAAGCTAAAACCATAACTACATTATTTTGTAAAGAATGTATGTAAGAATGTCCTGCCAGGTGTATTTCTGAAAAGTTAAAAGTCTCAACTAATGGTTAATGAAGTATGAACATTATTGCATAAGTCTAATCATGAAAATTCGATTTTTCAAAATGTCCTATAACTTATAAAATTGAGTTGTAACCTTCTGATTTAATTTTGTTGTATCAAGCTGCGGTAAATTCGGATATATTTTTTGTTAAATGTCCTGCACATTCTACTTATTATTTGTTGGCATTGGCCATGAGTAATAAATAAATTCATAATATCAACATTGGAGTAATTATTATTTGCCATTTTAGAACACAGTAAGGACTTGTCAACGTTGTTAAGAATTAAACATGTGGAATATCTTGATAACTCGATTTCCAAATGAGGTCTGCATTAATTTTTCACCCTAAATATGAAATCAACCAACCTAAGTCACATAAACGTCGAAATTGATAACTAATCTGTAGGCAACCCAATTTACAACAAATAAATGTATTGTCAAAACTTAAATAATCGGAAAAGGATTCATTTTAGGTATAGGGAAACCTAATATCGTTCAACGAGGATTTTAATTCCACATTCGATAAGATAAAAATATTTGGTAGGTGCCATTTAAAAAAAATCACATTTTGTCATTTAAAGTTTCTTATTTCAAAATTCAATTTTGTAAAGAATGTATGTAAGAATGTCCCGCCGGGTGCATTTCTAGTTCGCTGTCTCAACTAATGGTTAATGAAGTATGAACATTATCGCATAAGTTTAATCATGAAAATTCGATTTTTCAAAATGTCCCATGGCTAATAAAATTGAGTTGAAACCTAATATCATTCAACGAGGATTTTAATTCTACACTCGATAAGATAAAAATATTTGGTAGGTGCCATTTAAAAAAATCACTTTTTGTCATTTAAAGTATTCTTATTTCAAAATTCAATTTTGTAAAGAATGTATGGAAGAATGTCCCATCGGGTGTATTCCTGAAAAGTTCGATGTGTGAACTAATGGTTAATGAAGTATGAACATTATCGCATAAGTCTAATCATGAAAATTCGATTTTTCAAAATGTCCTATGACTTATAAAATTGGGTTGTATTAAGCGGCGGTAAATTCGGATATTTTTCATTAAATGTCCTGCACGTTCTACTTATTATTTGTTGGCATTGACCATGAGTAATAAATAAATTCATAATATCAACATTGGAGTAATTATTAGTTGCCATTTTAGAACACAGTAAGGACTTATCAATGTTGTTAAGAATTAAACATGTGAAATATCTTGATAACTCAATTTCCAAATGATACCTGATAACCTGATAACTTACATAAACATCAAAATTGATAACTAACTTGTAGGCAACCCAATTTAGAACAAAAGGATACATTTTAGGTATAAGGAAACTTAATATCGTTCAACGAAGATTTTAATTCTACATTCGATAAGATAAAAATATTTCGTAGGTGCCATTTAAAAAAATCACTTTTTGTCATTTAAAGTTTTCTTATTTCAAAATTAAATTTTGTAAAGAATGCATGTAAGAATGTCCCGCCGGGTGTATTCCTGAAAAGTTTGATGTCTCAACTAATGGTTAATGAAGTATGAACATTATCGCATAAGTCTAATGATGAAAATTCGATTTTTCAAAATGTTGCTGCGGCTGCATAATTTTTGCGAAAAAATTTAATATCTCGAAAACAATTAAGTTTAGACCTGGCAAACGTATTACGAAAGTTGTTGAAAATTGAATGTAGATTAAGAAAAAAAATTAAAATTGGGTCATTTAAATTAACAAAGCTGTTGTCAACTTCCGGTATAACCGGAACCGCCAGCTCATTGAAAATATTTTTATCCTTTAGTTCTCTTCCTACCACATTCAAATTCAAATGTTCAGACTTCTAGCTTTATTCGTTCCCAGTATATTTCTAATCGATGGTCTACGGTAGATACCTGTATATAACTCACAGAAATATTAGGATTGCAAGCAACAATTTTGAATTACAACAATCCAGGAACAAAAAAGAAAAAAAAACTAAGACAAGAAAAAAACAGAAACTTACTCATAACTAAAATGATAGCAAACAGATTCATGAATTTTACCTGAAATTCAGCAATTTATCAAGTATACCAATGATGAAATCAGGATACTTAACAAAGGACAAAAATATGCCATCCCTAGAAGAGAGCCAAACCTAAACCTACTCGCTCTTGAAGCAGAGCCAGCAATAAAAACCATCAGAACCAGAAAAACATCAGAGCAGACATCATACAACTCATAGAAGCGGAAGAGAGAAGGCAACAAAATAGGAAAAAAAAAAATATATTGTCATAGCCAAAACTGACAAAAACGTGGGTTTAGTAATAATGGATAAGATAGATTATATCCCAAAAACAGAACAATCCTTACTAACTCATTCACAAACAAAATTAAACAAATTTTAAAAGAAACCAAAGAAACACTCAATAACCTTAATGCTGGGGTTACACTCTCGCCGAGAGGCCTCGGGTCTCGGTGCTCTTTGACTCGGGACCAAAAAACCGACACGCAACAGAATGCACCCGAGGGGATGAGGAAGGGAAAGACTAGCCGAGCGGCCCTACTACACTCGTGCCCCGAGCTGCCTCGGGCTGTCTCGGCGAGAGTGTAAACCCACCATTACATAAACACAACAAAACAGCTCAACCAAAACTACAAAAAAAAAGACATCCCAATGAGACCAGTAATCGATGCAATTGATAGTACCACACATAAAATAGTCAAAATTATTAACAACATAGCCAAAAATACGCAATATATAAGTCAAAAGAATTCCGAAACAATTTAGAAAAACTAAATTTTTCAGAAAAATTTACAATGATATCCTTGAAGCTTTTATAAATTTGTACACAAATAAACCAACAGCAGAACGCCACAAAGTGACAATAACTGCAACAATCCTCCGCAGACAGACTAGAATCAACGCTCTGGAAGTTGCCGAGTCAGCAGAGGACTTGCTTTATAGGTCTGGAGTAGATGACTCAATGTAAGTAAAAAATCTACATATATGTACATATGTATGTACATACATATATATATGTAATCTACATATATGTACGCTATAACGTAATGTTAAACTTTAAATGCATTTTTCTCAAAACTATATTTCTTAAATAACTCATAATTAACTCATAATTTTCCATACTTATTCTGCACACCAAAGTGCTTATCATAGGTTTTTTTTCTTTTGAGCTGTTTTTATTCCAGAACTGAAAAGGTAATTAATTAATTGTATATAACAAATGCTTATTTTGTGTTCAAAGGTTTGCCATTTTGTTAAAAATCAATAATTTCAAAATCAGATATGTTAAGCACTACATAATTTATCGTATTATAAGCCTATATTGATGTTTTATATTTCAGATGATTCCTGTCAGCAGTGCAACTGGCACTGCAAACCACATCATGTAAAACCATTTTCTGCAGAAGGTTTCCATATTATCACTATTTTACAATTAAAATTTCTGTTAATTATAATAAAACAACATACTTTTAAATTATTTAAACTGCAAAATAATATAATAAAAACTTTTCTTTAAAAAAATTACAAAGTTGACCTATATTATAATCCATTCGGGTGTATAATGCCCCTTAACTAAAAGAGGATGCTGAATACGGCTGTAAATATTTTGCTATTATACTACCTATTACCATACGTTTGTTGCTTAAGCTTAAAATCTGTTTTCTTGTTTTTATTGCTAAAGTCAATCGATGGACCTTATAAGGGTGTACAGGCAAAAATAATAAATGTTTGAATGTAACAAATAGTAACAAGTCACAAAGCTGTAGGCAAATTTAGTATTCACGGATAATTTTAAAGAGAGACTATATTTATATATAGTATATTTATATACAGTATTAGAACTGAAGGCTCTGCAGAGAATAAGACGCACATTATAATCAATATTTTTACTACCTCTTAATACCAATCCGTCTGTTGGTATCCTCCGAATAGTATCATCTGGTACACACTCCAAATTAATGCAACCATTTTGGTTATATTCAAAACCTCCTAGTGACTCAAACGTACTAGCACCTCGTTTTCCGAGGTCATTAACAAAGAATTCAATACGAAATTGACACGGATTTGTAGCCCCAAGCCTCACACCACCTGGAAAGTCCGCCTGCACTCTAGCACCTAATGGAATAATTCTTACTTCGGTTACATACACTGGTTTTGGAAACTGTACTAAATCCAAGTTTAATTCCTAAAAAGTAAAATGTGTCTTTTTTTTTAAACGATTTAGGGCGTTTTGTATTTACCTCGGTATTATCATGGGCAAAGGTGTCGAAAAATAGTAATTCAACAGATTCAGTCATATTTTTCTGTTTTGAAAATGTTAAAACATTTTAATCGTAAGACAGTTTACCACAACCTATCCTAACCTCAAGTTAATTTTTGTAAATAAACCAGAGGTCGCAAGCATCGGAAATCGGGAGTTATGTTCTTTGCAGTTGGTAGTAAATTAATTAAAAATAAAAATTCAAGCACAATTAAATAATCAGTGAGCAGATAAGACAGAAATAAAATCTAAAAATAATAAATTGCATCTCATTTGAATGGCACTGCACTTCATAAAATCCATTAATCGCAATTACGTAACAATCCAGTTGTCAGTTTGTCCAAGTCTAATTTTAAAATTCTGATGGTTGGTAATCCATCGAAATAGTACGCAGTGAAGATGTAAAATAATTTTATTTACAAATTTCAAATTCCTGCAACAACTTCCTTGAAACCATGGCCAAAACGTTAGGACGCGTTCTTGTTGGTGAGTTAATTATAATATTGTAATAAGGTATTTTATCTTTATCTGCTCCTCGACTAAAACACCTAATATTAGCATAAATCATAATTAGTAATTGTTAATTAAAACACGCAGATGACTTATGATCACAAAAAGTTAGTAATAATTATTTTGATATATGCACATAGCTTTTCTTTTAATAATATAGGTTATGTATTGCCCGTACTTGAGGGTATCGGCTATTCGAGAGTGAAATGTACCAGAAGACAAAACAACAATTTGTCAGTATGTTCCAAACCTGACAGTAGGGTAGAAGAATTTATTATAATGCAGAAATTGGGTCAAATCTTAGTTACTTCCCATTGATGAATCCAAAATAGCGTATTTAAGACTAGATATGACACTTTATACGACATATTTGCAAAATATTTAATTTAAGATGAGAAAAGGGGAGAAGGGTCAGTTCGAGTAGTGTTCTAATTCGATTAATTTTTTATATAAATTTTTATATACAGGGTGTTCCAGCACAGCGGTTACAAACTTTCAGAAGAGATAGAGAACACATAGACAATGGGAAATCACATAGGAATGCATGGTCGGAAACGCATTCCTGGCGCGGTAGTGACATCACAAAAAACAAGAAACGAAGGACACGAACTGGGTGAGGAATCGCTGAAAAGAGATCGCTGTCTCTTTTTGTTCTTATTTCTCAATTTTTTGCTGCACTAAGAATAAAAACATGTTTTCTCACCTTGTTCGTGCCTTCCTTTCTTGTTTTTTTGTGACTTCACTACCGCACCAAGAAAGCGTTTCCGACCATGCATTCCTATGTGATTTCCCATCGTCTACGTGTACTCTATCTCTCCTGAAAGTTTGTAATCGGTGTGCTTGTATATTAATAAATATAAATTTTTTATGCCACCACAACAGAGTGAAAACTAAAATGTTCTATATTGTTTAGTTTTCGAGACATTTCAAATTTTCAAAATGTAATTTCTAAGTGTAAAATAGCTCTGAAGGGGTGTGACTTTGATCAATAATAGGGTAACTTTGTTATATCCTTGAATTTGACAAAGAATTTTAAAATACAATAATATGTAGTGTTTTCATTTTATACAGGATTGTTTTAATTCTCCATTTGGAAATTGTGTTTTGTATATTAGAAAGCAAGTTCCAAGGTTGGGGGATATCAAATACACAAGGTTTTTTGTAGAGTTTTGTTAATTTTTGCCACCGTATTCAGATCTTTTCACAAATTTTCTAGCAATTTTAATATTTGATTCATAATATTTAGCTCTTTTTAAGCATTCCTTATCTACTAAACACATAAAAACCTAATAAATTCTTCAAACTATTCTTCACACAAGTTCACAAGACAAAACACTACAAACTAATTAACAGGTGCCTTAACTAATCAGAAACAAACATAAAAAAAATACAGAAAAAACAGTAGTTTTGCAAACCTGACATCTATTAACCCTTTCGTGGGCCACTTTTTTGAAAGAAATTGCATTGAAATGCGTGTATTTCAAAGCTACAAGCTGGGAAGCCAGCTTCCTACGGCCCACGAAAGGGTTAATTTAAAAAAATGTAGTGAGATTTCTTATAGACGGACACCTTCTTGCTATATAGGGTTATTCACCGCGACAGGGAGTATTACGGCTATAGTTTTTGATAGACATTTTTTTTACAGCTGGTTGGAACCCTATTGGCGATACGTTTTAAAATTATTTTCGTAATGTAGAGGTGTTCCAAAAACAAAACATCGAAGTTGTAGTTTTTTAAATGGAATGCCCTGTATATTATTTCATTTCTTGTTTCTACGATCAAAATAATACTGAGTTTCATTAAGGTTTATCTTACCTAAACCTAATGGTTTTTTAAATATTTTGAATTTCTTGGAAATGTAGTAATAATGTTAATAATTTAAAAACAGAACAAACTGGCAAAAAATTCCTAAAGTATACAGGTGTCCAAAAATTAAGTCTAAATAATGACGAGTTTTAAATGGTAATAATAATAATAACTTGTTTAATGTAAATGGAACGTTCTGCATTTTATGTTAAGAATAGATGTAAAATTTAATTTTCTATCGATACTATTATGCCTTCCTATACCTATCTCTTCACGTTTTCATGGAAAACGCACATTTTTCAGAATGCAAACTGAATTTAACAAATTTAATATTTACCAGGTCACCTATGGCATTTTGACAAGTCAGAATTGCTTGTTACAAACCCCAGGTTATTGACAATATTTTAAATATTACTTAGGTACTAGTTTAAACTGTGTATAAAATAACAGTAAATGTTATAATAAATGTTCAAAATGACGACCGTCCGACTCTAAACACAACTGTATCCTCTTTTTAAAACTCTCAGTAACATTTATTAGTGGGTTTAGCTACTTCTGGGTTTATGCTCTGGAAGGCTTCTCTAATGCGGTTCTTCATTATCATTATCATTATCTGGTGTTGTTGGAGGCCTGTCATAAACGATTCCCTTTACGTCCCTCCAAAAAGAAATCCGCAGGAGTTAAGTCCAGTGATCTTGGTGGTCAATTTTTATATCCACTTCTTCCAATCCGATTTTCAAAATCCGATGATTTTCAAAATACACATTTAAAAATGCTCGGACCCCACGATGGAAGTGTGGAGGAGCGCCATCCAATTGCAGCCACATCGATTTCCCTATCTCTAAGGGAATGTCCTCTAATAAGATTGGAAATTGATTTATCAAAAAATCCAAAAACAATATTCTGTTTAAATAGTGTTAGAAAAAATAAGGACCAATTACATATTCTCCCATTATTCCTCCATACATTCACTGACCATCTGTGCTAATTATTAATTATTCTATATTGATGCAGATTTGAAGCAGAATAGTAATGAAACTTATGTATGTTAACGGATTCATTGTTGTGAAATATGTAGAACAAAATTAAAAAAGTTTTCATTTTCTGCAACTTTGTCCAACACGCACATACAAAATTGAACTAGTTTCGCAAAATCGTTTCCAAAAAGTTCTTGGTGAAGCTGGATTTGATACGGCTGGTAATTATGTTTTTGAAGAATTCTTGAGATGCTTGGTTGGCTAATGTTGGTATTTTGTGCAATTTGGTTTTGATCTTTATGGCGATTTTCGATTGCAGAGGCAATCACTGCAAATTCAATTTCCTCTTTTCCTGTCACACATTGCGTTTTCGTGTTTTTCGCATGCTGCACACTTCCACTTTGTCTAAATTGACCCAACAGTCTTTCGAAAACGCCTTTATTCGGGTGATTTCCGTTAGGAAATCTTTGAACATAAAGCCGCGATGCCAGTAAGCAGTTTTGCAGACAATCTCCAAGAATAAACACCATATGAATCCGTTCCTCTTTTGGATAAACATTCATTTTGAATGCAAAGAACAAAAATCAAAATTTTCTAACACTACCACTAAAAGATAATTTGCATAGAAACACTTTTGACATAAACATAAATGACTGATAAATAATAGAACGCCTTGTCAAAATACCATAGGTGACCGATAAATATTATATTTGTTAAAATCAGTTTGCATTCTGAAAGACGTGCGTTTGCCATCAAAACGTGAAGAGTTATGTATAATAACATAGGGAAGTATAACAGTATTCGATAGACAATTAAATGTTACATTTATTCTTACCATAAAGTACAGGCATTTCATTTAAATTAAACAAGTTATTACCGTTTAAAACTCGACATTATTTAAGACTTAATTTTTGGACACCTGTACACTTTAGGAATTTTTTCGCCAGTTTGACAAGAAATGTAATCAATTAGTACACATCAGGGTGAATTTAATGTAAAAAGGGATAATAAATGTTGTGTTTTTAAATTATTAACATTATTACTACATTTGCACAAAATTCCAAATATTTCAAAAACCACTAGGCTTAGGTGAGGTAAACCTTGAAACTCGGTATTATTTTGGTTGTAGAAACTAGAAATGAAATAATATACAGGGCATTCCATTTAAAAAACTACAACTTTGATGTGGTTCTAACCACCTGTAAAACATATATTTTTTCTATCAAAAACTGTAGCCGTAAAACTCCCTGTCGTCAATCGTGAATAATAATTTTAATAATAATAATAATTAATAATTTAATAATTTTAATTAATAATTTTAATTGTAGTCATTTAGCAATTCTCGGCATAGTACTTTCATATAATATTATAATGTGCTTACTATGACAAAAACAAAACATGAAAAAGATACACAATTATATTTACAAAATCTCTTTTATTGTATTTTTGAAGGTTAAAATATATCATTAAAGAGCTATTCTGTCCATTAATAATGAAGCATTGTGAATATAAAAAGTCCTGTTGTGTTGTATTGAAGTTAAAATTATGGAACCGCAGTAGGCAGATGTGTGGAATATTGGCATTGCAGAAAGTTACCATAAGGTGTATCACATATTTCTGCACACATATAGTATAGTAACGTTTTCATATAAATGAAAAAGTTGCTATATGTGTGCAGAAATATGTGATACACAGTATGTATAGGATGATTCAGAAATGAACTAGAATAGAGATAAGGAAAATGTTTCCAATAAAAGTTGTTCCATATCATACTGTATACATGGTGGTCCAATACTGCATGGGTGAAGTGTGCCTCCCTTGTCATGTACTTTAGAAAGAAAACTTTTAGACAAAAGTTGTTACTAACAAAGCACTCCACGACCTTAAAATATATTCCATATGCAGGGTTTGCACTTGTCCGAAACAGCACAATTTCATTTTTTTAAATGGAACACCTATTAAAGACTATCAAAGGTAAAACTTTATTACTGCAAGTATAATTATATTTATTATTGCATTTAGAGATTCTTCTCTGAACACTAAATCAAATCTTATTAAATCCTTTTGCACCTAAAATTGCTCATTGGGGGGCTCTTGAGGATTTTCTTAAAAATCCCCAGTGCAGAGCCATATTTTCCAAAATTTATTATCGAGTTATCGTGAAATGTGCGATTGCGTTTTTTAGTGTAGTTAATAGCCAGTATGTAGGTATACTATCTTCTAATTTGGAATGAGCAATTTTTTTACACTGGGTGTTTTCTATTGCTAACGTTTTTTTGAATGTTCAAACCTGAAAATCTCGATTAATTTAAATTGGACACCTATATTGTTTTCTTATCATACACACTGCTGTTCTTTCAATTTCCTATACCATTCCATATACCTAAAGTTGATAGTTCAAGAGCAATGATTAATTTAATTATCAACTCAAATATCCTGCTACGTTTTTGTTTATTATTTATTTAGTTCTTTATCATTATTTTGTTATCTGCTATGAGCTTTTCACGTGAAGAGTTAGTGGTTATGGATCACCATCAGATGAAATTTTGTGTTCGTTATATCCATTAAATTATTTTTTTGGACGTCATATCCATTTTATTCATTTTTTTGACATTTGTTGAAAAAATGAAACTTAATCTTTATTATTTTAGTTTATATTTATAACAGCTTATAAAAAA
>JAWQRJ010005175.1:0-10442 GCA_033557515.1 Diorygopyx duplodentatus
GTACAAGGTACACAAAAAAAAATAAACGTAGGCAGTGTCGTTCACAAGAATAACCCCAAAAACTATATTTTTGACCAACCCTTTAAATGCCTATAACTTGGTAGGGGAGGCCTAAATTTAAAAAAAATATATAAAGGACCCCACCTAAAATCAATTGTACAATATGCCCTTGCAGTATTTGCGCATAATTACTGTACACCCCCTTTATATATTCTTCATTGTTCTTCTTAATTTGTTATTAACTCCTCCTTTTCTCAGGATATTCAATTTTCTTCCCTTGGTACCATATCGAATGCTTTTGCCAAATCGATGAAGAAAAGGTATTTTTTCTTCTTGCCTTGCTTTTCCTGCTATTTGCTTCAGTGCAAATATATGATCCAGCGTATTCTTTCCACTTCTAAACCCGCTCTGTGATTCTTCCATTGTATTCCTATACTTTTATTTGTTTTTATTTTAACTTTTTTTCCAATGCTACTGTCTATTATGTATCATTTTCCTTTTGCCTCTTCTATTGGTGTTTGTAACTCTTCGCAAAAATCTTCGTCCTTTGCAGTTTCATCTTCGTTCGGTCTGTATACTATTACTGTTGTTTTTCTTGTCTTAACGTTCTTATTTCTCGTTGCTACGAATATAACTCATTCGGAGTATACTTTCCAACTACGAATTTACTTTTTCTTGGTTTCTTGTGTATTGTACATCCGGCGCCTGCTCTTTTATCCAAAACTGAATCCAACTGAATACCCAGAAATGGTGCTTGTGAAACCACCCAGTCTAGTTAATGACCATCTTATCGATTTGGCATGTATGAAAACTTGACGACCTTAGTATTTTTCTTATTTAGCACCATTATAAGATTCATTTGTTTTGTACTGTGAATTCATTTGTTTTACAGAATTCTTTCTAACTCTCCATTAGAAGTGCTTTTTTGAAATCTTTCGTTTTAAATCATGGTATTATTCTAGCATACATAGAAATTTACCATAATTTCTAGTCGGCTCGTGCTTATTCATAGCAAGAGTTTATTCATCACTTTTCATATATAAATTTATTTTGTTTCTTTTTTTTTTCATTAATAAGTGCGTAATTCGTTGACTCTTCAAGATCTTACCTTTACATCTCTTCTTTTCTTCGCTTTATTTTATTGGGTCTTGTAAATCTGAATACATAGTTTAGTTTGCTATTCAATATTTTTTTATGAGTTGTTGCTCAGCATTTGAGTATTTTCTGTGCCCATAAAATGCCTAAAACCTTGTACATTTTAAAGTGTCAAAAAAGTAAACAAGTGTTATTTTCGTTTGATATTGCTAACTTAAGGAAATACTTCACAGGTGTCAACTTGGGAAAGATTTAATAAATAAAAATAAATTAAATTTATTCAATATTGTGATAATTTAACATTGCAAATGATTAATTGTTTTTTTTATTTACACTAATTTTCTTTTCTTTAGTGTATTTCCTTTGACATATCTTTGTCTTCCCACTGCAGCTGGAGGCCTGGACATCTTAGATCCACTTCTTAGTTGAACTTTAGTAGTTTTTCCAAAAAAAAAAACATGTTAATAATACTAAAATCTATCAAAATTCAAATAAAAAATCAAGGGAAACCATCTGAGAAGATAAGGTAAATAAATTATTTCTTAAAAAAAAACAAAATCGGCGGTTATGAATTCAACAAACGAAATGTTTGTCAACAAACATTTCGTTTGTTTCATCATTTACAATTAATTTGTTCCATACTATAGGCACGAACTGTATTTGATTACGTAAAATGTCACATGTATGATTATATCCGGGTGATACGCTGCGATATGCAATGTTAAATATCCGGATATAGTGTTTATAATCAAGCGGAAGAAAATCATAATCGAATACCGGAAGAGTATTCGATTATAATTCTGGCTGTAAGGCGGTACCTTTTGTGCTCCTTTTAAAAATAATTGACTGCGATAAACTTTTTATCGACACTGAGTATGCGGCGATATTCACAATATCAAACCAACTACAATCAGCATACTGATTGACTAATTAATTAATTATTATAGGGTATCTGCATGTACAAATATGTATATAAATGTGTGAAGATGTCCTCATACTTCTTTATTTAGTTATATTTTCATAATGTGCCATATATATAATAATGGTGGAGTAGCCGGTGAGATAAGGACTCTTAAATTTCCTAATTAGTCTACATACAATATAGACTATATATATATATATATATATATATATAATTATATATATATATATATATATATATAGAGTAAGCATTTTTAGTCTATATTAACGCCGTCACTTGGAAAACTTACGAGTGACGGCATTAATATTCTAAAATGTACAACTATCACAATAATAGCATCGGTGCTTTTGAACCTGACGTTCAATATGCGTCCTTCAATATGCGTTATTAACTTCAAAATTATGAAAGAAAATTCGAAGAATTCCATTCCTATTCATGGTCTATTTATGACATACCTTAATTACTTTAATTTTTATTTAATTGAATATACATAACTTTAAAATAAATTAATACATAATTTTAAATTACTAACCTAAATTTTATGCCCAAATAAATTCGATTTTTTAAGAACTATGGTTGCATTTTACGCTCATTATTACGAAGTCTTAATTTTTCTTCATTTGAAGAACGTTCTAAGCTGTATCTTATGTACCTTAATCTGCTTATGTACGTAGCCTTTTATAACTAAACTTTCTTTGTTACACATTTTTGTTGTTGTAAAAGTTGGGTTTATGTTCTACACCAAAACGCTAAAGTTCAGTGAAATAGCAAAGATTGAATTCTTAATATTTCAAAATATATTTAAATATTTTTGTAGAAACTTTTTCTATATTTTCTAAGTCACTCTTAAAATTTTCGTAAAGTAAAATATAAAAGCATTGAAAGCATTCCATATTTTTAATTCAAGAAGCAGAATTGCTTATTAAAAAAGTATTGCGTAATATTAATGAAAACTGTTGTTCGCTGTTTCTCCTGAAATGCTGAGCTTGTTTGAGATTGAACTTTTATCACATTAGAATTTTATACGTTGTTCGAAACTGGTGTGTTTAATATTCTTTTGATTATCTGTCACTATAGTTCTTACTGCTTCTTTCTACATCCTCCAATTACGTACGTGACGATTGAATGCAATAAATAAAAGTAAGCAAATCTTGCTAAGCAGTATGCAAGTTTCTTTTTCATTTAAATCATTATACCACAATAATACAATAAACTTTCAAGAAAATTTCAAGAATTGTATTAAATTGAAATATTGACAGCTATATCTATCAACTCACATTCTTTAGTAATGCCAATCGCACAATTTTAATTTGAACAATGGAATATAAATTTTAAATTCACTACAAAGTTAACTGCGGTTAGAGCAGAAAAGTAATCCTATTCTACTATTGACACACTACATTCTTTTAAGACTTGGCAACATTATTTGATTACATGTGTTACATATAATCAAACTATTGGGTCTATTAAATATGTCACTTCAGATTTTATAAATCCAACAGGTCATGTGTAGCACAAAATATTTGGAATGCAAGTGCCGAATTGTTAACTCTTGTACTGAATTATTGAATTTTTCAATAAATTCCTCGAATTATTAAAGCAGATTTTAAAGAAATTAAATTAATTGGTTGGACTGTAACGCTATGATTTACCTTCATTTTTCAAAATTGGCTTTCCAAAATAATAAAAATGCAAATACTTTTCAATACAGATCTCTTCAATCAATTTGCTTAAAAATAAAATATCTTTTATGGATATTACTTAATAAAATGTCTTTTCATTTAAAAAATAAACTTCAAACAAATAATTACAAACGACAAAAACTTTAAACAATAAAAATATCATATTATATTGATTTTCTCAAAAATAAACACACTTTTTCCTGTGAATAAAATATCGATGTGACTTTTTGAAAGAAAAAATATTTTATTCACAGGAAAAGGTGTGTTTATTTTTGAATAAATAAAAAAAGCCTATAGTATCATTTTTGCATGATCTTCTCCATGCAGTAGTGAATTTGTTATAAACAATACAGAAGTAACCATTGTTTAAGTAAACTTGAAAACAACATTTTTACACTTTTTTTAGTTTTCTTTTTTTTTAGTTTTCTTTTATATATAGGGAAGCAGAAAAAGTAGTTAATAACATGAAATGTAGATAATGTATTTTGATGTAACTAAGAATAAATAGAAAGGATAGTAAAAATTTCAATTATTTTTATTAATTTTAATGAATGGAAAATTTTAGTTCATGCTAGTAGATAAATAGAGTTAAATTTTCTTTAAGAATAAAAAAAAACAAAAACGAAATTGAAATTTGTTTGCTACCTCGATATGAATGACGTATTTGGTGTGAACGTGAAATATTAAAAAGTCCGTCTTGGGGAAATGGATTTTCTCCTTTCCTCGGAAATGTGACCGGTAATTCGAGATAAATCCCGGGAGGAGAGGTGATGGTATTAGGGGTTAAATTGAATTTCAGCAGACGTTCTTAAATGTCGGAAGGGCTTCTTTTTACCTGCCACGTTATTATTGCTTTTCAAATTTCTTTCTGTGAAAGTCGACCTGTAATTTTCATTTTGGCTTACAAACTAAAGAAATTCGTGTGTCAAATAACACTAGAAGTAAGACAGGGTTAAGTTGCTTTTAGCGTTTTGACCTTTAGTACCTACTGCAAGAACATGTCAATTGATCTTGAAGTGACATATAGCATATGTAACTCCAACTATCCGAAAACCGACCGTATTCAATGTCAGACCCAAATCAATTGCTTGGATGATTTAGGTCCAATAAACCCTGTCCTCTCCTATTAGAATTAACAATGAATAATAAATATTTACCGCTAAATTGTTGTGTAATCTAGTAAACTTCAAAAAATATCACAAGCAATAGATTGGCGACTATAAATTGTAAAATGTATACCTACAATCAAGTAAGTACAATTTATATGTTTGCCGTCAGTTATGAATTGTTGAAATTCAATAAATATCAAATAGTGCTTGTTTTATTGTTGCAAATGATTGATCTCAAAGTAAATGTGTGGAATCAATCTTATTATCACATCTTCTAACACAATACATCGAATTCAATACTGCCTTTCAAAAGACAGTGCTGCAATAGATTTGGAATGTAGATAAATCGAAGGCATAATAAAAATAGTTCACGTCCCCTGCAGATTCTATGCCAAAGAAATAAAATTAAAACACTAAACGCAATTTGTATTCATTATCTCTTGAAGCGACCGTGGGTTGGTCTGAAAATAACAGTTTAGATAACGCCGCCTCTATATCGCTTGTTTTCGAAGGTTGGATAACAAGGATTTACCGGTATCTACAATGGATCTAAGTTCGTTATAGTTTCTCTTTTACAGTCGCGCTATGTTTAAAGCAAAGGAGTAGAAGTTATTGGAAAACTTTAAACGAACATTAAAGTAAGACTACTGTATGCTGTAAGTCTTAGTAAAACTTAACGTAGTTCCTTGCTCGCATTGTTCGTTATTTGAGTTTGAAAGTGTTTGGGACTTCGTGTTCGGTAGCTGATTATAGCGGACTCTTTCTTGCCGGTTGGCTTCTTTTACGTTTACGGACACAGAGATACCTCTCTTTAAATTTAGACACAATCATTCGGTACCTCTTAAAACGGCGAACATTTCACAGCTCGTGAAATCTAATTATAAACAAGATCTTTTTCCTTTTAGAGATCGGGGCCATAAAGACACTTCAACTATAAAGCTTGAACTAAAACCAGAACACCTTTGACTATCCAATATCGGTGAGGGGCTAAATATTTACAAGCTCTGTAAGTGGATAAAATCCAGAAGCCATCAACTTGAGGATATGTTAATCCATTGCAAGGAGTGGTAGTGTGACAGATTCACGTAAACCGTTTATAGTATTTGTTTGATTTCGAATAAATTATTACATCTACAAAATTTAATTAATTTATCCCAGCATAAACTGTAAATATACGGTGTAAAAATGTATACCATGAAGGCAGGTAGGACTAAATGCTCTCCAATAAATTTCGTATTCATGATCCTTAACTTTTAATACGTTGAAGATTACAGGTTATGATGGCTGTCAGCGATGATGGGCATGAACTTTTCCACCATAAGTTGACCACCCAAGGTGAAATTTTTAAACTCTCCTTGCTCTGTGTTTGCTTTTAATTTATATTTGTAATTCTAATTTTACAAGTTGCCTAGTCGTAAACAATGCCATTCGGTGTGTATGACGTTATACGCGGTTAGGTCATTTACAAATCCAATGAGCTTACTGTATTAGTAACAACAAGGTATGTATCCCGACCTGTTGCTATGCATTGATCAATCATGATTGTGTATGCTGCAGTGCGAATACGCAATTTATAAAGAACCGAGAATGTAACCTAATTTTTTTCTAACTGATAATTACCACAGAAGAATATCAATGGAAAAGTGTAGAGAAAATATCGCGAAAAATGCTATACTTAACTTGTTGGCGACCTCACAGGAGAGGCTTAAAGAATTTAAGTCTTCTTTTAAGACTTCCTCGACCTATCCAACGATTCAGATACCCAATGTCCAAGATGGACACCGAACAACTAATTGGAAATACACCGGAACACCATCATGCATAAATACACATCATGCACATTTCTTCCTTAATCGAAGCAGGACAAAATTGTTGTAGTGTACTGAGTAAATCTAAAATTAAAATCTCGTAATTAACTTAAAATCTTTTATTGGCACTATGAACTTTTATAGATTCATCTCCAATTAGGCAAGCACTGTAAAACTACTTTATAATTTATTAGAAAAAGAAAAAGCTTTTAATTGGACTGAAAGTGTGACTTTAGTTTTCATAAAAAATTTAAATATGCGGACTTTAAAAATTCAGTAAAAAGTAAATAATAAACTAGTTGTTGCAGACAATGTGCACACAATCGATATTTTTGTGTTTTTATTTTCACCTACAACATAATGGCTCTTTAAATTTAAAATTAAACTTTAAAGTCGACGCCAGGTTAAAAACTACAGCTATAATAGTTATTCAAGGTAAACCGAAAAGTTAAGTTTTTAAAATTAATATTTGACTTTGTGTTGACGGAAATGTTAAATTTTAATTTTATAAAACATTAATACGTAGTGAATTGAAAATCTAATCCTTTATTGAAATAGTTCATTTGTTAAACATCGTTTACATCAATTAATTTAATTTTAT
Organism: Diorygopyx duplodentatus; assembly: GCA_033557515.1. NCBI lineage: Eukaryota > Metazoa > Arthropoda > Insecta > Coleoptera > Scarabaeidae > Diorygopyx > Diorygopyx duplodentatus. The sequence continues at coordinate 7,218 of JAWQRJ010005175.1, forward strand.
ATTTTAAAATACATAGTGTGTTTTATAATTGTTATATTGCTTATAAACTTTTTTTATTATTAATTTGGTGTCGACTTCAAAGTTCAATTTTAAATTTAAAGGGCTGTTATGTTGTAGCTGAAACAAAAATGTAGTTTCTGTACACATTGTTCGCAACAACTAATTTATTATTTACTTTTTAATGTGGTACTTTGGAGGCGATTTATTTCTTTTATTTGTGTATTTTTTTAAGTTTGAAAGAAAATTTATTAAACTGTTAGTAAAGCATAGTTTGTAAATATCAATTTGTTTCAATAAAACTTGCTTAAGTAGTCAAAACTTATCTCTCTCTTTGAAGAACATATATCCGATAAATATGCGACAAATATTTCAATTTAACTGTGTTTTCCTGAACCTTTTGTACTACAGAAATGAAAAACAACCGTGCTCGAAAACATTTTTGTAGTGGAAACTATATAGTTTATCGTTAACGTCAAGGTTGAGTCACTATTTGTTTATTGTATTGTAGTTGATTCAAAATAACATAACCAAACAAGTATGCATAAATAATCAATAAGACCGTGCTCACATAAGGTGTGTTTTCAAAAGATGCAACACGTATCGTATACCTATAACACACACCTATAACAGGGTGTCGTCCATTTTAAATATATGGGGAACGGATAAAGATAGAAGCCTGTAAATTTTGATTTGAACATGGTAGGAAGAGAACTAAAGGATAAAAATATTTTCAATAAGCTGGTGGCTCCGGCTATAACGGAAGTTGACAACAGCTTTGTTAATTTAATTGGAAACACACCAATTTTACTTTTTTTTTCTTAATCTACATTCAATTTTCAACAACTTTCGTTATACATTTGCCAGGCCTAAACTTAATCGTTTTCAAGATATTGAAAATTATGCAACCGCAGCAATATGAACATTATCGACTTATGCGATAATGTTCATACTTCATTAACAATTAGTTGGGAAACCGAAACATTCCAGAAATACATCCAGCGGGACATTCTCACATACATTCTTTACAATATAATATATAAAAATATATGTAAAAATATTTGGTTGGTGCCAATTAAAAAAAATTTAAACCTTTTGTCACTTAAAGTTGTCTTATTTCTAAATGCAATTTATTTAGAAATAAGAAAACTTTAAATGACAAAAAGTAAAAAAAAAATTTAAAAGCACCTACAAAATATTTGTATCTTATCGAATGTGGAATTCAATGCCTCGTTAAACGGTATTAGGTTTCGCTATACCTAAAACGTATCCTTTTCCGATTATTTACGGTTTTTCGAGCTCTTGCTGCAAAACCGATCCTTAGACAATACATTCATTTGTTGTAAATTGGGTTGCCTACAAATTAGTTATCAATTTTGAAGCTTATGTAACTTACGTTGGTTGATTTCATATTTAGTTTGAAAAATAAATGCAGGGATCATTTGGGAATCTAGTTATCTATCATTTGGAAATCGAGAAGTCATGGGAAAGCAACTGGAGCAATACGTAAAGCTAAACCAGTCACGAATAACGAGAACACTGTCACTATGGTTTTAGCTTATTTTCATGCTAATCCAAATGCTGCCGTAGCTGATTTGTACAAATCTCGTAGCTTAATGCAGAAGATTTTAGAAAATCTATGAGAGGAAGATTCTAAGGAAAAACTACTTTAAGAGAATTCTATGAGATGGTTCTAGTCCGTCTACAAGAGGAACCAAGATTTTTGGAAAAAATATTTGAACGGAAGAAGCGAAATTTTCTAGAGAGGGATTTTTAATCATCCAAATCTTCACTTTTAGGCAGACCAAAATCCTCATGCGACGCACGGATTCCTCAAAATAAATTTTGTTTCAACGTATCTTGTTTGTTGTACCGCAACCAATGTCGATATTTTATTTACGACGACATTTTAAATGGGGCAAGATATTTGGAAACCCTAAGAACCGTGGTGGCAAACTTTTTAGAGACATTAACATAAAATGAACTATAATCGTGTTGGTACCAATTAGATGCAGCACCGACGAACCGCACTGCTTATGTGACTCATGAATTGATTTCTATGATCCTATGGTTTCGAAGATTGGTTCCATGGAACTGGCCTGCAAGATCGCCAGACTCCACTCCGATGGATTTTTATCTATGGGGTTACATCAAAAGCACTGTGTATTCAAATTCGAAATGCAACGGTCAGTGAGGTCCAATCAAGAATTCTGATTTGTTTAGAAAGAAATGGAGAACGATTTGAACATTTTGTTTAATCAAATCGCATAAGTCTAACTATGAAAATTCGACTTTTCAAAATGTTGCTGGGGTTGCATATTTTGCATATGCTCCAGTTGCTTTCCCATGACTTCCGTGATAATAAATAAATTCATAATATCCATTGGAGTAATTATTAGTAGTTGCCAGTAGTTGTCAACGTTGCCAAGAACTAAACATTTGAAATATCCTGATAACTCGATTTTCAAATGAGACCTGCATTAATTTCTTACCCTAAATATGAAATCAACCAACCTAAGTTACATAAACGTCAAAATTGATAACTGTAAGCAACCCAATTGCAACAAATTAATGTATTGTCAAAGGATCGCTTTTGCAACAAGAGCTCGAAAACCCTTAAATAATCGGAACAGAATACATTATAGGTATAGGGAAACCTAATACCGTTTAACGAGGATTTTAATTCTACATTCGATAAGATAAAAATATTTGGAAGGTGCCATTTAAAAAAAAACACTTTTTGTCATTTAGTTTTCGTATTTCAAAATTCAATTTTGTAAGGAATGTATGTAAGAACGTCCCGCTGGGTATATATCTGAAAAGTTCAATTACTCAACCAATGGTTCGTGAAGTATTGGACATTATCGCATAAGTATAATTATGAAAATTCGATTTTTCAAATGTTGCTGCGGTTCCATAATTTTTGGGGAACAAATCAATATCTCGAAGACGATTAAGTTTAGGACTGGCAAACGTATTACAAAAGTTGTTGAAAATTGAATGTAGATTAAGAAAAAAAATTAAAATTCGGGTCATTCTATTTAAATTAACAAAGCTGTTATCAACTTCGTGTATAACCGGAACCGCCAACTTATTGAAAATATTTTTATTTTTTTTTCTCTTCCTACAGTATTCACATCCAAATTTTCAAACTTCTAGCTTTATACGTTCCTCATATATTTCTTATGGGCGGTCTACGGTAGACACCCTGTATAATAGGGTATTTAA
>JAWQRJ010005176.1:0-10442 GCA_033557515.1 Diorygopyx duplodentatus
CTTCAATCTTGAGATCAAAATAAATAAAATCCAATGATTTCAATCAACACCAATGGAAGTTGATCATTGTCTTGAATGATTAAAAACCGTTACCGTCAACTTTACGAACATAAAAACATCTATCCTTCAATCGTGAAATCAAAATAAATAAAAGCCAATTATTTCCGTCATCGGTCTGAAGGTTGATTATCATTTTGAATTATTCAAAATCGTTGGCATCAACTTTACGAGCATAAAAACATCTATTCTTCAATCTTGAGAACAAAATAAATAAAAACCAATTATTTCCGTCAAGGCCAATGAAGGTTGGTTATCATCTTGAATGATTAAAAATCGTTAGCATCAATTTTACGATCATAAAAACATCTATTCTTCAATCTTGAAATCGAAACAAATAAAATCCAATGATTTCCATCAACACCAATGGAAGTTGATCATTATCTTGAACGATTGAAAACCGTCACCGTTAACTTTACGAACATAAAAACATCTATACTTCAATCTCGAGATCAAAATAAATAAAATCCAATTATTTCCCTGAAGACCAATGAAGATTGATTATCATCTTAAACACCAATGGATTGATCACGGCTTTGGATGATCGAAAATCTTTAATTTTGAGACCACGAATAAAAGACGGTCATACTTGTGATCCTGAGACCAACCCAACGATGATTTTCAACACCATCTCCTTTTGTCGTTCCAGGTTCGTCGAAAATGATCCAGATCGTTCCCAGGGAGGAATGGCACGCCCTGCCCCCCGTAACGACACCGGAAGCGATGGCCAACCCCGTCCCTTACGTGATCATCCATCACACGTACCTCCCTCCGGCTTGCAACACGACTGAAACTTGCGTCGAAGCAATGATCTGGATCCAGGATCTGCACCAAGTGACCAACCAGTGGAACGACATCGGGTACAGCTTCGTGATCGGCGGGGACATGCGGATCTACGAGGGCAGGGGGTGGAGCTCCGTCGGCGCGCACGCCCCCACCTACAACGACAGGAGCGTCGGCATATGCCTGATCGGAGACTGGAGGGTCGACCTCCCTCCGAAGGAACAGCTCGATTTGGCCCACGATCTGATCCGGTACGGCGTCGAGAACGGAATGATCGACGAGAACTACACGTTGTACGGGCACAGGCAGATCAGGGATGGCACCGAATGTCCCGGCAGTCGATTGTTGGAAGAGATATCGACGTGGCCACATTTCTCCGAGGAGGTTGCAGAAAAATTCGTACCTCGGAAAGTGAAAAGTTGATGTATTTTGTACCTCGCATTAAAAAAATAAAACCTATCCGAGCGTCTTGAGATCACTTAAAGTCGAACCCAATCGTTTTGAATCGGACCAATGAACGTTGACCGTCACCTTGTATGACCTGAAATCGTTAATATTAGTGTCATGACAAAAATAATTTCTTTTACGCTTCCCTGGGGCTATTCCAATTCAAATCCAATAATTTCCGTTACAACCAATGAATGTCAATTAACACCTTGTATGACCTAAACGGGTTAATGTTAAGACCATAACAAAAAAAATTAGTTGATTCCTATTTCCGCGAGAATTCTAAAGATAATTCAAACATTTTTGATGACACAAATGAATTACAAACGTTATCCCCGTTAGAAAATCATGGAAATATTATGATCACGATGAAAACCATTTCTGTCCCACATTCCTGAGGTTATCCTAAATATAATCAAATAATTTCCGTTACGACCAATGAACGTCAATTAACACCTTGTATGACCTAAACGGGTTAATGTTAAGAACATAACAAAAAAAATTTGTTGATTCCTATTCCCGCGAGAATTCTAAAGATAATTCAAACATTTTTGATCACACCAATTAATTACAAACGTTATCCCCGTTAGAAAATCATGGAAATATTATGATCATGATGAAAACGATTTCTGTCCCACATTCCTGAGGTTACCCCAAATATAATCCAATAATTTCCGTTACGACCAATGAACGTCAATTAACACCTTGTATGACCCAAAAATCGCTAATGTCGCGACCATGAAAACAAAAAGATGTATTTACGGTCCCTAAGGTTATTCCAAATGGAGTACAAACGTTTTTGTTGGAACCAGTAAATGTTGATGGGTATCTTGTATGACCAATGTCAAATGTTAATGTTTGAACAAAATTGTTAGTAAGAATTTTGATTACAATTAGGGTACGAAAGTAAAGGCTATAACATATTAACTATCTAACATATTATTCATTATTATAATTAAAGCTTTCAAAAGAAAACTGTGTTAAAATTTAAAGATAATTAATACCACGGCTTCTTTTTGACATATCTCATAGGCGCGTGACTGTTTTGTATTTTAATTATCTCCCTCTTCAATCTATCTTCTTCGTTCCGCATATTTTCCAACTGTACGTCATAGTTTTTCTTTTCGAGTTCTCCGAGTTTTCTCTCCCTGATTTTCTTTTGCTCGATTTCCTTTTCCATTTCCTCTTTTATCTTTACTTTCTTCTCAATTTCCCGTTTCTTATTCTCTTCCATTTCCCTTTCGTACGACTCTGCGTCCTCTAAAAGTGTTTCCCTTTCTCGTACGAGTTCCCTTTGTTTTTCTTGGCTTTTCCGTACGTTCTCGGCTATTTGTTTCTCTATCGTGCTCAGAACGTCTTTCAGTAAGTTTTTGCGAGATAACTCCTCGTTGTCCCAAATTTCTTTTTGTTTTTCGTAAGCTGTTTTCGCTTCGGAGTCAAAGATAAAGCTCAGATGTTCTTGTCGCTTCTTCTCCAACTCTTTTTGCTCTCTAGTGAATTTTAGTAATTCTTCCAAGGCACTTTTGATTTCGTGCTTGGTTTTTTCATCTTGTATCCGCTCTGCCGATTTCGACTTTATAATTTCCACGACCAAATTTTGTTCTTCGATCAAGTTATCTTGAATCTGCTTCGATAGGTTCCTCAATCGCAGCTTGTGCTGCTTCAAATTGTAGATCGCGATTTCTTTGTTCCTCTTGTAGATTTCTTGTTGCTTCATCTTTTGTTGGAACTCGAAAACTTGGTTTCGTTTCTTCATCTCCTCTTCTTCTAATTGTTTCAACTTCTCTCCTTCTTCTAGTTTCAAATTCATTTCTTCAAACTGCCTTAAGAGGTCGTTTTTTAGTTGCTCGTTTTTCTTTTTGATTTTTTCAGAAACGATCTCGTCTTCTAATTTTTGTTTTTGGATATTCTCATTTATCTCTTTTAGGTACCTTTTGTGTTCTTTCTCTTCTTTTTCCTTTGCCATTCTTTTCTCTATTTGCTGATCGAGCCAAGACAATTTAACATCTTTCGCTGCTTTGTTTCTTTCCGCTTGTCTCAAGAATGGATTTTCCCTCCTCCATTGCTGGTACAACTTTGCCTCTGCTTCCTTTTTCCGTCTCTCCTCTTCCTCTATCTTCATTCCAACGTTCACATCCTTCAAAATTTCAACGGGAATGTCCTCCAACCTCACCCTCTCCCTTTCCATGATCTTAGCCTTGTTCATCATCAACTCTATCTCGTGGCTGGCGTCGTCTTCGGTCATCAGTCTCTTCAATCTCTCCCTCCTTTTCTCCAACAACTCCTTCTTGTCTCTCTCCTTCCGCATTCTTTCCACCATATCCGTGTTGGACTCGTAGTACCTCGGCGACGTCCAATTTTCGAACTTGGCGTTGTTCTTCTCCAACTTCTGATAGTACTCCACCTGCTGCCCCCACTTCTGCTGGTGCCAAAACTCTCTGTCTCTTTTCTTCGCCATCCGATCTTGGAACTGTTGACATTTTGCTCGGGATGTCATCTACAAAGAGAACGGACATTCAACAGCGTTCTTCGATCAATCTTAAATCGCTAATACTGAGACACCGCGAGAAAAAATCTTTCTCACCGATGATCTTGAAGTCGTTCTCAATGATAATCGATCGTTTTTGATAACGACAATGAAGGTTCGTCAATGATCTTTGACGATCGAACTTTGTCGTTATTGGGCACCACGAGAAAAACTCTTTCTCGCAGATGATTCTGTGGTTATCTCTAAAGATAATAGTTATCATTTTTGATAACACCAATGAAGGTTGACCCATGAAGTTTTATCAATGATCTTGAATGATCGAACTTCGTTATTATTAATACCATGAGAGAAAATGTTTTTAATTCAGGATCTTTAGATTATGCCGAATAAAAATCTAATATTTTAAAGAAGACCAATGAGTGATTTTATAAACTAAACCATACAGATTAATGTAGTGTGAATAAAATTGTGATTTCTTAAATAGATTTTGAATAAATAATTTTCTAAGTGTAATATTTCAATTTTCGACACACATATCTTTAAAATTAATTTAAAAATGTAGTTTCAATTTTGAAGCTATGATTTTTTGTGACTTCACAAAGTAAACCAAACGGAATGATATGGTGTTAATATATTTTTAATTTCATAAAAGATATTTTTTATAAAAAATATTAAAAATTTATTATCTTAATTAATGACACATTCATCTTTAAAAAATTCGATGAAAAATAAAATTTTAAACTCATAGCTGGAAATTTCTGTAATTTTATAAAGTAAACCATACAGATTAATGTAGTATGAATAAAATTGTGATTTCGTAAATAGATTTTGAATAAATAATTTTCTAAGTGTAATATTTCAATTTTCGATAGACCTATCTTTAAAATTAATCTAAAAATGTACTTTCAATTCTGAAGATATGAATTGTTGTGATTTTACAAAGTAAATCATGCGGAATGATATGGTGTTAATATATTTTTGATTTCATAAAAGATTTTTTTTATAAAAAATATTAAAAATTTATTATCTTAATTTTTGACACATTCATCTTTAAAAAATTCGACGAAAAATAAAATTTTAATCTTAAAGCTGTGATTTTACAAACTAAACCATACAGATTAATTTAGTGTGAATAAAATTGTTGTGTATTGAATAAAATAATTTTCTAAGTGTAATATTTCAATTTTCGACTATACACGCGATTTTCTTTTTTTTTCGGCGTCGTACACGTAGTTTTGGATTCCGACGCCTAACGTCGCGACGCGAAGTCCGAAAATAGCCCAGAAAACGTTACTGCAGTGTGTCCAGCTTAAGTACAGCAGCCATTTTGGCATTTCTAATTTTTAAGTGGCTCCAGAGCAACAGTCGGAGTTTTCGAGTGTTGGATACTTGAAAAAAACGAAAGTGGCCTGTGATACAAGTGATTTTCGTTTGTTTGTTGAAGTGTTGTTTTGAATAAATAGCACGTTAAAGGCTCGAAACAGAAAATAAGGTAGGAAATGGTGGAGAAAATCATTTTCTGCATTAAAACATTTGGTGGAAAATTATTTTTTTTAAAAAAAAGGAGGGGGGATTAAAATTTGGTAGGATGAATTACAGGTTTGGTAAATTTAGAAATATGGCCATTAAATTTGCCAAAAACATGTGCATTCTCAAGGACGTGCAATCAAAAATAAAATGGATGTAGATGGATGCAGATTATAAAGTATTGCACTTTGAAAATTGCATTTTTTTTGCATTTAAAAAAAAATTAAAATGAAAACACCTTTTATTATTTTTGGAAAAAAAACTAAAGTATCTCAAAATCATAGTTTATCTTTAAAAAATAGTATCTACTAAAACAATCGTTTGATTCAAACAAAATTTTCATGAATTGCAGATTAAAGTATGAATTTTTTTGACAAAAAATACAAACCGGAAATATGTTGCTTAGTGTTCGAGATAAAAATTTGGAAAAATCTCTACCTTTGATTTCTTTTAGATGCCAATAGACAAAAATAAAGACGCGGGCAGTTCCACCAACGAGAACAACCCGAACGTCATACGGAAGGGGCGACCCCCATGGGTGAAAGAAACCCCCAACCCCCTACCAACCCCCACAATGCCCTGGACCCTAAACAAAAGGAACAGCTTGAAAGAAACGCCAGACGATTCTTCTAAACGTAAGTTTGGACGGTTGAGTTAAAAATGTTTCGAACGAACTGCTCTGATTTATCAGTTGTGGTCCCAAAACTGCGGAAAGTCGTCAAGAACGAAAACCAGGAGAACGGCAACGGCAAAAAAGAAACTCCTGCGTTCCAGAAACCCCAACTGAAGCCGGTGCCGCCGAAAGAGACAACTTTGCAATCGAAAGAAGTAAAAATACCTATCCCCAAATTAAACAGCGTGAAGGACAGAGAATTGGGACCGTTGAAAAGAAATTCAATGACTGGGGAAACAGCTGAGGATATCGATAAGGTGAGGTTGAAAAAGTTTTCCAATTGATTAGACCACAAATTAGTTAATACAAAACGGTTAAATTATTATAGTAATACGGACAATTTAAAAATTGTTATTTTTAAAAAATATTTATTCGTTTCATCACATCTTGTCGAAACCAAATTTAGATGCGGCACTTGAAATTCTAACATCAAGCTTTTATAAAAATAGAACTTTAATTTTCATTCGACCGCACCAGGTTATACCGGCCACGAGGAACGCTCTGGTTCGAGAGGAAAGCATGAGAAAGTTTTCGGTACCAAACGCACCGCCGCTTCCGCCTCCGCCGCCCGCTATGCCCAAATTGGCGGAGATGATGACGAACCTATCCGACAAACAAAAAGAAAAACTGTCGATGTTAAGGTGAGTGGTTTGTCGATGTTAACGTGAGCACGTTTACCGCTCGGGCATATCGATTTTTAGACAACGACCGAAGCACCGTCCCGATTGGACGCAGATGCTGAAAGATTTGGAACGGAGCAGACGGTTAAATCACGTCGAGTGCAACGACAGGTCCAAACCGTTGTTGCCGAAGGTCAAATCCAAGGGGCAGTTCATTTTCGAGAGCGAAAACCACCAGAAGAACGATCCGCACCACGACTTGCTAAAACAGATCGAGCAGGGCGTTAAACTGAAGAGAGTGAAGACCAACGATAGATCGAAACCGGTACTCGACGGACTGCGAAAGTTCAGAAGGCAAATGACGATCGAGGAGCAAATTATAAAGTCGCAATCTATGGCGAGCATACCGCCGGTAAACAAAAATTGAAACGTAATAAAACATTTAGTAACGTTCATCTGTTCTTTAGGACGACGTACCGGATGAGACGGACGAAATGGACGATATAGACAAAGTCCGCGACGATCTGCAAAGCACGAAACAGCTCTTGGCTTTCGAAATGAGAAACAAAGAAGCACAGATACGAGAAAACAAAAAGTTAACGGCAAAAATACAACAGCTAGAAGCGGAATTGGAAAAATATAAAACAGAAGATACCCCAAATGATGGTTCAACCAAAACTTCTTTGGACGCAGATCAAAAAGTAAATAAAACTCCACCACATCCAAATAGTATTAATATAATTTATTTATTTTCCAGTTGATTGCTAGCTTGAAAAACGAAGCACAAGAAGCGAGGAAAACGAGCGAGGAATTAGAAAAAAAATACTCGCAAGCGACCGAAGAATTAGACACCAAGAAAACGGAATTAGAAGACAGCAAAAAGCAAAACCGCGAACTCGAAAAGAAACTCCAAGAGTTCCTAACGGGCAAACGACAATCCATATGCGTGCCGGACCAAAACGTCGAGGACGAAGAGATCTTCGACATTTCCGAGTCGGAAAGCGACGGCAGCGACAACGAAGAGAAAAGGGAACGACGGGCCCAGCGCGAGGTGAAGATGCTCGGCAACAAACTGAGAAGTTGGAAGAACAAGCAAGACAACGCCAAGAAAGAACGCATCGCGTTAAAAGAACAACTGAAGACCCATCAAAAAGCGATAAAGGAGGACAAGAAAAAGTACAAGGCGCTTCAGAAAGAGGTGGACAAGATGGCCAAGCTGATGAAGGAGTCGAGCGAAGACGAAGACGACGAAAACTACTCGGACGACGACGAAGAGGCCAAGAACGACGAGGCGGAAACGGACAGCGAATCGGAGTCCGAATCGAGCGAATCGGAGAGTTCCGAAACGTCCGAAACCGACTCGGAGGCCTCGCACAGCGAACCGGAGGACGCCCCGACGGACAAAGTCAAAACCAACCTCGCGCACCGCGTGAAACGCCACGAGAACATTTTGGCCGCGCTCAAAAAGGGGAATTTGATGCTCAAAGCGAACGTGGAACGCCTGCAAGACGACCTCAACAAACAAAAAGACCTGACGGTCGCCCTCCAAGAGGATTTGGACTCCGTACTGGCGGAATTAGGTTAGAAACGACGTTCGCTATAACCGAACCCATGAAATAACGAGTTTAATTTATTATTTGCATTTCATATATGATTATTACGCTTGATTTGTATATATATATAACTGGGTTTTTATGATTTTTAACTAACTTTAGATAGGGGTATTCTTTTTTATATTATGAATTAGACGAGGAGAAAAATTTTAAAGATGTGACATAACCTCACTTGCGCGCGGTGATCTACAAAACGAATTTTCATAGGGAAATTGTTAATTTTAAGACGCGAATTGTTTATGTAATCGATAGTTATGGGTTAAATAAAGTATTTCTTAACTTACCTCAAGGTTAAAACAGATTTTCTGCGGGTAAACGATAAAAATAAGATGGGTATTCGAAATTGACGTTTGATTATTCCACTGAAACAATGACACACAGGTTGGCCAATCCTAACTGAAACATGGACGAAAATCCCTAATAATATTATAAATAAATTGAAATAAGGAAGTTTTTATAAGATAAAACAAAAAAAACTTAAATTAAATTAAGCGCAACCTTCCTTTTAGGCACGAAATCATTTTAAAAACAACCCGTTTAAGTTTACGTAATCACAAGTTGGTAACCCTTTTTTTAAGAAACGTCAAAACTCACAAAGGGGATATACAAAATAAACAAAAATGGTTACAAAGTTTATAGGAATAGATAAATTCTTCAAACTCTTAAGTATATTGAAGGAAAACGGCGGAATAAGGGCTTCGCTGTACAAATTATACAGGTAAGCTAGCAGTTACGTTACATAACCTTACCTAACCTAAAAAAAAACTGTCAAATGGATTCTTTTTTGGTCTTTTCCCTTAGAATGGACGATTTAAAACCGGGAAAATTAGTGGGCGAAGACAAATACGGCAACAAGTACTTCGAGAACAACAATTATTTCTACGGGAGGAACCGTTGGATCGAGTACGCACCGAAATACGGTTGGTTTCTCTCGTTAAAACGGTGCACGTTCGAAAGCGATCGTGCGGTTCGTTGTTTGCAGGTGTCGATTACGACGGCAGCCAGGTTCCGGCGGAATGGTACGGGTGGTTGCACTACAAGACCGATTTGACCCCGGACGTGGACAAGTCCAGGCCGAAGTATCCGTGGATGGCCGCGCATACCGAAAATTTGTCGGGAACCCCGCAACAATATTACCCGTACAGTACTACGAGGCCGAAAATCGAACCGTGGAGGCCGCCGAAGGCAGTTTAAACGATAAAATTTTGAAAAGCAATAAGTTTCGCTATTATCATAGTTATTATAAATAAATTTAATTAAAAAAAAAGATTTAATTTAGGTAATTCTCCTTTGGTTGTCGTCTTATGTATGTAGTTCCTAAATCTGCCACCGGGGTTGTATAGATGGCGCTGACCGTTGAAGAACCCGCAAATCTACCACTTAACTTAATCTTTACTTTCTCTTCACTTCTTCTTCTACTTTCTCTTCACTTAACTTAATCTTTACCTTAAAGCTATAAAGAGAAAGTAATGGTTTCGGTCCAAAATTTTGATGGTAAGATTTTTTACACAATTTCTGTATGGTTTTATGGTATTTTATATAATTAGTTGCTTTAGCCACATCATATTTATTTATCACCAGAAATTCAATAAATTTACTAGGATTTAATTATTGATATATAAATAAATAAATTTTGCTTCTTGTTTAATACAAATTAATGTGTACAAATAAGCTAAAATTCTATCGCTAAAAGTTGAGACCTTTGAAAAGAAACCCCCTTAGGAGGTTGTCCAAATGTGTCAAAAAGTTACGGAGTGGTTCAAGGAATATTTTATCTAAATGAAATTTTTTGATTGGACCTCAAATTGTCTTTTTCATAACGATGAAACCCCCTTAGGAGGTTGTCTAAATGTGTAAAAAAGTTACGGAGTGGTTCAAGGAATATTTTATCTAAATGAATTTTTTTGATTGACTTAAAATTATCTTTTTGAAAACGATGAAACCCCCTTAGGAGGTTGTCGGAATGTGTCAAAAAGTTCCGGGGTGGTTCAAGGAATATTTTATCTAAATGAAATTTTTTGATTGGACCTCAAATTATCTTTTTCAAAACGATGAAACCCCCTTAGGAGGTTGATAAATTTCTTAAAAAACTGCACATTTAAAATGAAAATTTAATTTTTGATCGATTTTTTAATATAGAGACGTTAAAATTTAAGAAATCAGTTCTAATATTTTTCAATGAACATTTATCATTTTTTTAGAAAGTTTATTTATAATTACAAACGAAGCTGAAT
>JAWQRJ010005177.1:0-10441 GCA_033557515.1 Diorygopyx duplodentatus
ATAAACGTTTAGGTGGTAGACCAGGAACAATACCCAAACGGTACTGTTCATGTAAATCCTAACATTTTGATTTTTGTTTCAATTCGGTGCTTTTTTGTTTAAATCGTGTTATTTTTTGGCATGTTTAATATATATGGATGAATTTTGCATAACTTCTTATATTTCTTTAGCAAATAAAAATTTTCAAATTTGAAATAAATACGGGGGGTGGGAGTTGGTGCTGGTAAACAATAATTGTCAGAAGAAAACTTCTGACAATTATTGTTAAATTGTTACAAGGATAGCGATAATCGCTATCCTTTAGTACTATTAAAACAGTTAAATATTTATCTTAACTTTTTTCTGATATGTCTTACAGTTTTGAAGTTTAGCTTTTACCTTTTCGGTTAGTATTTCTCGACGCTCATCATTGTATCATTCCTTCCTACTCCTCTCCCCTATTTTTATCTTTCTCTCCGCTGCCACATTTATACATTTCTTTACAACATTTCGTTTCCACATCGTTTCCTGAATTGTCCTGCCGGAACAACTGCTTCTTACCTGGTCTGAATATTCCATTCCTTTCTTTTCGTTCTTTAGTTTTTGTGCATCCACTTCAGCTGCTTCTAGTTCTTATTTTTCCTCCTTATCTTTTGATTTATCTCTGCTGTAACCTAATTGATGTTTCCTCTTTTATCAGTATGTGGTCAATGTGAGAATGGAATGTTTGGTCTGGGGACTTCCAAGTTATCTTATGCAGTTTGGGATGATCATACCTGGTGCTGCTTATAATCATGTTTGTGACCTGTATTTGGTGGTTAAGTTACACAGTCTTTGTCCATTATTATTTCTCTTTTCATGCTTTCCTGTTATGTTTTTCAAATATTTTCCCTTTCCTATCTGCGCATTACAATCTCTTAGCATTATCGTCGTATCCTCTTTGGGCATTTTTGACGTAACCTTTTTGTGCATCTGTTCTATATTCTTGTAGATTCTCCTCTTCCCCTTTTCTTTAGAATTATTTCCATTTGGATGGATCCGCTGTGTGTGTGTGTGGCCAGGTGTAGGTTTTCAAGTGATTTTAACTTACAGCTTATCCGTAAGCTTTAAAAATGATCACAAACTGACGCATGAGATCGTATTTTTTATATGTTAATTTATTATATTTTGTATCAAATAAGTGCTACAAGCTGTGAAGATAACTCTTACAGTTATACTCTCCGCATGATTACGCATCATGTCGCGATAGTAACGTGATTGCATTGTACGTATGTATGTGTCGGCACGGATTGTTATCTAACTGATTGTTAGCCACCCCTATATCTCCCTATATAACCCCGTGACATATGGAAGCACGTGGAAACGGCTGATAGGATAAATTATCATTCTGAACTGGTTATTACATTGTAGCAAATCTTGTGACATAGAAAAGTACCATCTTACCTTCGTTGGTGTATAATATACCTAGATTTATGCTTTATATGGGCTAACGATTCATAAGAAGAAATCCAACGGCATAAACTGGATCAAAGGCAAACAGAAAATTAATTTGTTCCAATCCATCTCTCCAAATGTGTAATTTAAGATGGACAGGAAATGTGTGTTACTATTTATACTTATTCGTTTGGTCTCAAGTAATATAAGTGAGAATTGCAAAAGAAGAACCCACCGTTCTCGTAAAGATAAGTGGATAATGGAAAGAAACGGAAGAGCATTGCAAACTCTTTCAAGTTTCTGGTCTTACAGACTCAGTGTTTGCTAACTCCGATGTAGCAAATAAACTGTTTTTATATGTATTAGCGCAATTGATTTCCATCAAGTGGTAGTTAACTCAAACAAACATAAAATCGGTAATCCCCCATAAATTGATTTATTAGTACTATACGGTAACGGCCGCGGCCATAATCATATCACGTTGCCGTAATGCGCGCCCATTTAACTGATCGATCGCAGAGCTGAACAATCGACCACGTGCGTTCCTTGACACGTCGCGTCGGTTATAAAAACGCACAGGAACCTGAAACCCCCCTCGAAGAAACGCCAACACCTGTAATCCCTCATTTTCGACGCGGCCGCCTATCCTACCCTTATTAATTGCCAGGGATGTAATTGCCTCTCGCGATCGCGTGATAAATTACCTGTGTTCCACGCGGCTGAGCCTCTGCTTGATTTTCGCCTGGCTCGCCGAGAACTCGCCCATCAGGCGTGCCAGCCTCATTTGCAAATTTTCGACTGTCGCCTCCAGCCTCCTGATGCTGTCCGTGATCGTTTCTTGCGTCTCGCGTGCCCTTGTCAGGGCTTCTTCATCTAGGAGGCCGTCTTTCCTTAGCAGCTGACACCCACGCTCGATCAGGGTGTTTTTCGCCTGAAACGAAGGGGAAAGGTAAATATGATTAGCGGATTACGCGAGCGGGATCAATAAATTAAGGGATAATAGCAGCAGGATAACTTATTACTTTCCTGAAAGAATATAAATGAGGTTTGGAACATTTTAAAAGAAACATGACCCTTAGTAGATAATTAGCTAGACAATTCGACTCGCTAGCCAAAAGTAAAATAACTCGATGTATGTCCCTTCATATTCTTTGCATGAGGGCTATGATAACACATGATTCAAAATGAATGGTTCATAGCAGGTTTTTTGCCCTGTTTGATATCAAAAACCGATTGGTTCATTTTCTTTAAAACACTTTTAAAAAACTTAAACACCAGAGTCTCACAAGGAGCCATTGTTTGAGCAGAAAATTGTTATAATTTTAACCTACGTGTCAGGCTCCACATAAATCCATATATCCTTACGATCTGTTGGCAAATACATCGGTCGCGGTATGTTGGGAAATACGTACATAAATAAATACATATGCAGCAGATCTAGTTCGCAAGTAATTGGTCTTATATTATAATCTGATGGCGACTTTCAGCGATGTAAATCCCAACAGACTCTCGAATAACAAAACCGAATTATTTTTCTGAGAATCCCAATCTTTCGTTTGTCACAAACTAAAAATTTAAAAAGTTCGGACTTTTTAACTGTATTCAAGTTGAACATTTCCGTATTGAGTTGCACAAGGTGCCACGAAATAAACGTGAAGGTATAGCAGGCCATGGGAAAGCATGTTTGCGTAATTTTCTTCGACACTTCTGTGGGTAGCCTTACATGTTTATTTATCGGTTTAAGTTATTTGCCCAAATATTAAATACTTCGTTAACCCTGCAACATTTACGCATCAAAAATAAGCTGGTGGTATAATTTTCATTGATGGATAGTGCAAAGGAAACGCTCGTCGCGAGGTCGCTGAATACCGTCGTAGTTACCACAATAGAAGAATTCCTGGTGGAAGTGCTTCAAATGGCGCTAATCTTGTATGCGTGTCGTATGGCAGGTGAAACAGGAATATTTCCCAGCTTAAGGATTATATCTGAACGGGAACGTGGATGTTTAAGTGATACAAATTAATCAATTAAGGTTAGTTAATAAATTATTACCAAAAGTTGGCATCATAAATTATTATCAAAAACATATTTATTTGTCGGGCCATCCTTCAATAATGTGCTTAATGATGAATATCTCGCCTCGCGAGACGGGAAAATACCACTTCTCGCCTCGCTTCTCGCACCGACTAATTGTGCGAGAAGGGCAACATCCCGTCTCGCATTTGTCTCGCCTCGCACGCAAAACTTCGAGGCAAGAAATTTCTCGTTTTTCACAGCATTTTCATTGCATTTTTAAGCAATTAATAACCTACCAGCAATTTGTTATTTTATGTATTAAAAATGTGCATGAATATTTTTTAACAAATATCAAATAACGATTAGTTTATAATAAAATTACACAATTTAAAAGAAGAAATTTTTTTACATACTCCTGCGTTTCAAATGCCAAGTCTTTTTATTTACGATCAAAATATTTCAAATATGTTGAAATATCGTTTCCAATTCATGAGAATTTCAACATTTTCTTTAACTATATCAGACCTTTTTATTTCAAAACTGTTATATTCTTTGTAATAAGTAGAATCCCATTATAATTTAATTGTTCTATGGGTCAAAGTGAGATTCTTTTTTACAAATGTTTTTATTTACTTTTTAAATTTAGTAATGTGTTCTTGAAGAGTTTACTTATGAAGTCTAATACACACATACTTTCAACCAGATTTCTATGAGCTGTTAACAATAAGATGCTATCAAAGATTGTATCAAGTAAGAAAGTGCTAACATTTTTATAGGCTGCATTAATATTCCACTAATTATTTCTTTATTACAAAATTAGTTACACTTAGGAAGGGGATTTTTGTTAACTAAACCTCTGTTGTAAGAAGTTATTTAAAGGATTTTCAAGTTTCCTACTTTCAAAACGAAAGAAATGAAGTTATTGGGGACCATTGGAACATATTTATTAACGAAGCATTATGAGAGTATTTCATTTTATACCAAAATGTGTAACAAAGCATAAACGAAATTTTAAAAATATTTACAAGTTTGAGAAAACTGTGATATTTTTCCTTCTACAAGCTAAACATGATTTCCATTAAAAACATAATTTAATTTATTGTCATAAACGTGAGTTTTGTTTGAACATTACGCATTATTTCTTGACGCTTGTGCAACTAAGCATTCTTTCCGAAAAAAATTTACAATTTTAAAAGGTTTACAAGTTTTTAAAATGGTTAAGCCAATTAATTTTTAGAACGTGGATAGTTAACTTGGATTTATTAAATATTAATTTTTTTAAGAAAAAGTCATTTCGATTACATTTTTTCTTATTCCTTTAAACTTATGTACGGTCAAACCACTTTTTACGTGTTTACTTATAGGCGACCTAGTGCCGCTGAGGACGCTGAAGATGTGATCTTTTGACCATCAGCAAATTGCCGTCAAGTTTTTATCTCAAAAAATTGTACTTATCATACTTACCATATTAAGCGTACTTTTTATAATAGTACTTTTGAAATGCAGTTGATATGATTTCAAAATTTATTCGAATTTAATATTATTTTCTAAAAAAAATTATAGGCATGGAAAGAATTTATATTTGGTGTTTATAGATCTAAAATCAGCATTTCAATAGTTTCAAGGAAAAAAAGGGGAAATGTTTAGGAAGAGGGTGGGGAAGCCAATAAATGTATGCACACCGTTCGGAGTATCTGCAGCAGATTCACATTCTGTTTGCTCTTCATTATATGTTTGGATCATATATCAAAAGAACAGAAGAAAGAAAGGCTAGAGGTAGTAATAGGGTATAGGCGCCTTTAAGAGGTTAGGATACGCGAATGATATAATATCGATGAGAGAAAGCATATGAAAAACTGAATGGTTGCTGAATAAGTGGAATGGAGAACGTAGTGAACATTAATGGCGAAGGATGGGTAGAAGAAACGGGAAGAAAAATCAGCAGTGACGGAAATTTGGAAACCGAAATTGTACATTGAATGAGATAAGCCAGCCACGTTTACTATAATAGTTCGTCAACTGCAGTATCAACTGCACAAAACTTTTGTTTAGGGGGAAGAAAGAAATCAGCAGGGACTCTAACAGCAAGGCACATCAGCAAGCTGGTAGCAGCAGAGATGAAACGTCTCCGGAACAAAATTGCAGAGAACATACTAAGAGACCGATGTAGAAATGAGGATATGCGTGGATGATTGGAGCAGAGAGGTATAAATACGATAATACAAAAGAGGCAGTGGAAGTGGTTTGGGAACATACATAGGATGCCTTCGAAGTGGTCAACGAAGCGTGCGGAGGAAGCGGAGCGAATAGGGGACAGAAGAGTTGGAATAGCTAGGAAGAGGATGAAGAATAATGGAGTTAGCCTAGAGCAGAGAAGAAACATTTGGGAAATTGACACAGGGTATATATAATTTACTACAAAAATCAGGAAAAAAGCATTAGACTTTTTGCATGACACAGAATAACAAAGTACGATGGTGTAAAGACACTATTTAATTAAAAAAGATAGAAATTAAGAAATTATTATGAATTGTTCGACGATGATTGAGGTCGAACGCAGTAGCACAAACTATTTCATCTCTCACACATCAGGGAGGTACAATCGTTTATTTTAGCAATTATATTTCAATATACGCATCCTGGAGAACATTTTGCGTCTGAAGAAGAATCGTTTCATGTTCTCACTTCCTTCTATGTTTTTAGATAACTTGATTAGTATTTCTCCGCGTCTCCGCAGATCACACAGTTACAAATGTGATAATAAGTTACAGCCCGATATCTAAATTTGTCATAAAAGCAAGATGATATATACTTTGCGAAATGTTCTTTTTATAAGTTCAGAGCTGTATTTCGTTACTTTTTATAGCGCAGAAACTCACTAAAACCCACAAAAACTCCCATATTTACAAATAATATTTTTTTCCTTCCGCCATTGATGTTACGAGTTTTCAACAGCTGATTATTATCTTCACAAACAAAACTAAAACTCAATAATGAAATTAATAAGTAACATTCTGCAGAATACTATAGGCATGTCTTACGAGTAGTACTAGGAATGTAATGTCAGTAATTGTAATTGACCAGATCATGTCAATGGCAATTGAAAACTAAAGCATGGATCTCAGCAGCCGGCACAATTGATAACATGGCTTCGTAAATTCTTAAAGGTCTGATAAAATGTTTGAAATGTATTCTTTGACGTGTATCTTAAACAGGAGGTAATTTAAAATTAGAAGTAGAGACGTTCGGGGTAAAATACGCTCTAGCATACTTCTAGCGTGGCTCAAGCATGCTTGAGCTTTGCTCCAGGTACACTTTAGTTCAGCACTCTGCCCTCCCTGGAACTTTCCGCTTACCTATTTTGTTTGCACAACCGATTACACTCAATTGCGATGGTGCTCCAAACGATATCGAATCAAATCAGTTAACATCGGTGATGAAATTACTTATTCCGCACTCACCTAATACAAGTAATGGTATACCCTATAGATACACGATTCCTTTCTTAAAATACGAAAGACATTGTACAGTTCGGTCCCAAAGCTAATTGTATCCGAGGCAGTACGACAGCTTTTCTCATTTCGAACCATGGCCAATTTAGGCCATCCCCTGTGACTTAATTAACTCTATTTACCTCTGGGTAGTCGGCCAATGCCACCAGCAAGTCCTCCTTGGCCAAGCAGAACAGGTCCGAGTATCCAAGGGAGCGAACGTTCGCCGTCCTGCGGTTGCCAGTTCGATTGCCGGCAATGTCCAGGACGCTCACTTCCCCGAACACGGAGCCTCCTCCTAACGTCGCCAGGACTGTTTTTCCATCGTCGGCCACGACCTGAAGCCGTCCACGCTTCACTATGTACATCTCCTTGCCGACGTCCCCTTTACGGCAAATGTAGTCGCCCGGGGAGAACACCTAGAAGGGAGGAGCCAAGTCAACATCAATTATACATAATATACAGAAAAGAAAATTTCCAAAGCTTGCCGAGATATTAATATAAAATTAAATTTTGAAAATTAGCTTTGAAGCATCCTAGCTTCTTTAGGAAGCGTTTTAGAGCACATCTTCATTTGAACTTTTCAGTTTAGTATTGGCCATATAATCACCCTCTGAAGTTTGGTAACATACTTAAGATACACGCTGTATAATTTATATAACGAGACACAAATGTATATAAAGTAATAAATAAATATTTAACAAGAAAAACAACTTGTAACACCAAAAAAGTGTTTGAACATATACACAAGATGTGTGTATATGTATACTTAATACTAGCTAATATTTTGTATGACCCCCTTTATCTTACATTACCGCCTCCAAACGTCTAGGTATTGGCTAAATATTTTTTGTAAAATCCTGCTCAATATAGTTCCATTCATAATTTAAAACGGGTTTTAAGTCGTTTTCCATCCATCATCACATAATCTAATTTATTGCAGCATTTATTTTACGCATTAGGCCTAATGTCTGAAAAAATAATGGAAGTGTCATCACCATAAAGATTTCCCCATCTTTTATGTGGTCGGGCAGGTCGTTTATATGTAAGAGAAATATTAGAAGTCTACAAGTCAACAAGTCTATAATTATTGATATCAGTCTCATCACCGTATTAATGGATTGGATTGATCACTGATCGTTTCAATTTATCTGGGAAAAAACCTCTTATGTTAAAATTATTTGTTAATTTAATATAACATTGATATATTATATGTTATTTACTAATGAAACACTCAGTTTTTTTTTCTATGCAGAACTTTACGAGCTTCAACGACATAAGAATTGCAAACTGGTTCAAAAAATAACGAACCAGATATAAATTTAGTGCTTATAGTAAGTAATACTGTTGGAGATACTACCAAAGTGGTGGTAATTGAAGGTATTACTACCTAATCAATTTGTTTATGACAAATTATACAATTTTATTATGATACAATATTGAATTATTTACTTCTTATTCTTTAGTGTTACTTTTATTGACTAAAGAATTAATTTCAAAAAAGTTTTCGATTTGTTGGTTGAAATTGGGAGTTTGACAGTTTATTGTTTGCTATTGTTTGCTATTGTTTACTATAAACTGTGTGTTGTTTGCTATTATTTAAATTTATATTAAAGTTTCTGATTTGGATTATATCTTCATTCGATGATACTACCTTTCTTCTTTAAAGGATAAATCAGAAATCGAAACAGTACAAAAAGTTATTGAAATTCATCAAATATTAAAGAGTCGTCGTTTAAATATTTGACGTCCAACATTACTTTTAAATGTATTCATAGTAAATTCTTACATTGGTAATTTAGAACTTTCAACAGAAAAAGTACTTAATTTTTTATGAAATAGTACTTAGAAGTTAGGATAATTTTGCAAAGAATACATCAACGTTAAGAATACGTATTATTGGATCTTCAGTTCCAATAATATGAAGTTATACTTAACGCAATGGGAACTATATTTCACAAATTTGCAGCACTACATTATTTCTAATACCGCTCCTTCAACGTATTGTCATTTCCACAGTAACTACTCACTAGCCCATAACCCTCAAGATTAATAGCAATCAATTCTACGCAAGCTGGGCTTAGCATGATTGCACTAGAATGTTAAATATTGTTAGAAGTTGCTGACACAGGAAAATACTTTCCATTTTCCGCTGCTTTCCTCTTTTTTGATTGGTGGTTAAATGAAGAGCAAATTCTTTGCTTTTTCATGCTGTATTGTAGGAATCAAGCAATATTATAAGAAAAAAATAGTGAACTTTTAAGTATGAAAAATATAGTTTTAACTTTCGCTTTGGTCACTAATTTTATTTTAAATTAGTCGGATACTTCTAACAATCCATTTCAGTGAAATAGACGGTACGCAATAAATGTTAGGTAAGACAATTTTTAGTGTGAACGAAGACGTCTTTCGCTTAGGCGATATTCTCCAGGAATCTTCTCGGGCGAGGAAATTAATGTCGTCAGATTCAGGCCAGAACATTGTTTTAACCATTGAGAAGTGGAATTTATTTCCTGTCGTTTATGTTTCTTGTAGATATGTTGTCATTTCAAGTTAAGAAATATAATAAATTATTATATTTCTTAAGGCAAGCAATGGGGTAGAAATGTTAACAAACCTGCTCAATAAAGCATGGAGAGATGAAAAGATACCTAACCAGACTGGGAGCTACCGTGCTGAGAGTAGTAGCTAAAACATATGAACGGATACTGGAAAAAAGATTAAAGGCCGCTTTGGAAGCACAAATGGAGGAGCCACATAGTGGGCTCAGGAAGGGAATAGGAGTGCAGGACCATATTTTCACCTTAAAACAACTCGTAGAGAAAAATCATTAGAGAACGTATACGTAGCCTTCGTGGACATGGAGAAAGGAAGCATTAGACAGCATACCGAGGAAAACTGTATGGAGGGGATTAGAGAGAAGAGGAGTAAACCAAAAGCTTTGCAGAAATATGCAGAGCATGTACAAAACTACAAGAAACTGCGTAAGAACAGGCAATGCACAATCACAAGATTTCATAACCAGAGATGGATTAAAGCAGGGAGATGTGTTAAGTCCAACCCTTTTTAACGTCGTACTAGGCGATGTGTCAAAAGAATTAAAGGAGGGGAGAGTAAAGAAATTGAAGGTGGGACACAGAAACATGGAAGTAACAAAAATAGCAGAACGAGAACTGCAGTATAACCATGATCGTGAATGATGACAAGTGCAAAGTTTCATCAATGAAGTTTCTTATCAATTCTTCCTTGCATTCTAGAATTCCAGACTATAGAACACTTGAAGTTATATTTCATTCATTAGGTTCGGCCGTTTTAAAAACTAAAACCTTTTAACTTCTCTTTCGTTTTAGCTCAGAAATAACGATTAACCGCGGAATGTTAACTGCGCAAGCCGATTTTTATTTAACACTTCGCATTATGCTAATCAAAAATAATAAATTTTAATTCCTAAGAATTAAAAGGTGATAGATATATTGTTCAGGGCATAAAACAATAATTTTGGCAAAACCAAGCTTATAACA
>JAWQRJ010005178.1:0-10440 GCA_033557515.1 Diorygopyx duplodentatus
ACGTCAACGGAGAGTTTCTTCACCGACGCGGCGACCACCGGAAAGCCAAGAAGATTGAACACCGGCCTCGAAAGCCTACAACAACGATTAATCATAAAACTTTGTTTTCCACATATCGTGACTTACCTAAGACATATTATAAATCCTTGCCTGAGTGAAAATGTATTCCCGGGTGCTTGAAAAAATTCTTAGTAGCGGCTTGCTAAGCCGCTACTAAGAATAAATAGTCCTGCTACAAATTTCGACCTTAGGCCAATAAGTATTCGCCCCATATTGTCCAAACTAGCAGAAAAAATTATTGCTTCACAACTTAGAAGTTTCGTAGACAAGAACTATGTTTTGTTGGAGACACAATATGGATTTCGTCCTCGTTTTTGTTGCACTACCGACTTACTTACAATAGTTGACGATATAGTTGCTGAGATTGATAGGGGCAAAGTCACGGTATTGTGTTTGTTGGACTTTTCGAAGGCATTTGACACGATTGACCATGACATGCTGCGAGCTGTATTGCACTTTGTTGGCTAGGATAAAGGGGTTACTGATCTCTTAGCCTAGCTACGTGAAGAACCGTCAACAACGTGTGTGATTATTGAGGATGATATCTCTGAACCGCACTATGCCTAAAGTCCGGTGTTCCACAGGGCTCAGTTATTGGTCCTCTCTTATTTACACAATATTAACATTTTTGTTGATAATACAGATTTGACCCTCACCAATGTAGTGAAATACTTAGGATTCATTATTGATGACACAATAAAGTTTAACGATTGTATTAATAAATGCACGAGAATAACTTAACATTATGTTTCGTTGAACTTATGCAAACATAAGATCAACATTTTTTAAACAAGAATATTAAAACAATGTTATGTGACTCATTAGTTCTTACTTTAATTATTGTGACATTTATGATTGTGATCATTTATTCATCTTTTATTTCATCTGTCATGGTTAAAAAGATTCAAAGGGTGCAAAACTATTGTCTGCTGCTGATTTTTGGAATTCGTCGTCGGGATCGTGTCGACCATAAACTGGTGTAGGTGAAGTGCTTGAATGTGAATGTTTGTATTACAAGATCATTAACTTGCAGAAGCCACCATAAGGGATGTTAACCCCTCCAGTACATAAGCACGAGTTTTTTAAAAGGAGTTATGCCTATCAAATAGCCAATGTAGACAATAATATTTCTGAAAATCCATAAAAAATCCTCATCAATATGTTCTTTCAAGAAACAATATTTTCGATACTTAGCAATACCTATGGTCGTTATTGCGGTTGTCTCTCTGTCGGATCGTTGTTACTCTCCGGTGGTCGTCGAATCTGTGTGGGTTTCGCTGCCATTTGATGATTTAATACGTACAGTGCCTGGAAGACCGGGCTCGCCCGGGGGATAAAATCACAAAAAAAAAACATTGTTTCCTACCCCTAACAGAGCTTAACGGTCTCTTAGTTTTGGTAGCTATCGTGAAATGTAAAACTAACAGACCGAGCTAGCATTTTTTAAAACTCTTTTAGTACTGGTGGCGCCATCGTACGACCAACGATTAAACTATCGTCGTAGCCACGTCCGACAATATCTGTTTCTCTGCCCGCCGATAGATTCCGCCAGTTATTAATTTACGATATAAAATGAATGTAGTGAAAGTTGAGACATAATCAATCTCAATCGATTTCTGGCAACGGATTATTGAAATCCTGAAAATATCGGCCGGCAATTTAAAGCCGTCTTTCCGGTCTGAGGAATACATATGTACATGTAAGGATTCGTCGTTTAAGAGTATGATATATGTTTTCTTTCGTAAAAAAGAAAGAATTTTCTTAAAGCCGAAGTAATTGCAAATTGAAAAGAATTGATTGAAAATAGCCTTAAAAAGATCTGTTGGAAAGAGGTTCTGACAAAAAAATTAATTTTTATATTGCATCGATAAGAATTAATAATTATTGGGTTACTTCTGACGATAAAAACTAAATCGGTCTGCTTACTCTTACCTAGTCACAAACCCTGGAAGATGTTGTAGTAAACTCAATCTGCTAAAATAAACATCCGATTCGTGTACCAAGAAGTTGTGGCGGGGTGAGATTAAGCAGACATTTTCTGTTAATATTAGCCTTTTCACAGCCATAACATACACTTCGTATGTCATAATACCCGGAGTATCCGTATACCACAAATCGAAAGTGACATACCAGATATGTGGATTAACATTCAACCACACCGAGCGAAATAAAAGGGTACATGAACTGTTTGTAGTATCAAATGGTACTGGTTCTTTGACCACAAGCTATGCATAGCAACTGGGTGTTAAATGCCTCTTGTAAAAATGGAAATAAACATGTACTTCTTCGTATTATACAAGAACGCCATAACAATAATGTTCCCGGGACTTTCAAAAATAAAATATCTGTGGATATTACCCTCATTCCCCGACTTCTCTGTAACACCCGGAGCAATTATAAAATCTGTTGTTTCTACGAAACACGGCACATTTTAAAAATTCCATAACGCGCTTGACAGCGGCTTTGGCTTCGTTCTTCTATTTTCCCTGCCCGAGCACTTCGTCCTTTAAATTTATGGCAGCTAGACTCACGATGACAACCACTTGTTGCCGTCTGCTACGTAGTTCGTTCGGCTCTAGACTCCGGGTGCCTCTTAAAATGTGTGAAGCCTTAATATTCCTTTTAGGGGCGCTGACAGGTTCTTTCAGATAACGCAGTTTCTTTCGAATGACAATGGGCTGGGGGTAAGGGCATCGATGGACTGCACAGAGACTTCAAACCCTATGAATATCTGGATCAAATTATATTGTTCATGTCAAGCACGCAACACAGCACGCGTCTTTTGTTAATTTGTCCAATGAAGAACTAGTTGATACTAGTTCAAGTCACTCTTGAAGAAAACTTGTTAGTTTTAATCAAACTTGCCGAAGAATGAGAGATGGTCTGCCAATGTTCTTAGCTAACTACCTTTCATTTCTAATATGTGCCACTTTGTCATCGGTGTGTGGACGGTGACTTTTGTATCTGTAAGGTAAACGTATACACACTTAACGATTTTCTAAATTCAATTAATTTCATCAACTCCAAAATTAAATTCTCACTTGAATCACTATAGGAAAACCACGCGGCAAAAAATTAAAACAAATTGCAATTAATAACACTTTCATCCATATGTCATTAATAAGCTCATTAACATAATTCGCGTCAATCTAATACAAGATTTATCTAACGAAAATACAAGATTTTAATATAAACCCATTTAACAATATTCTTATGAGGAACAACATGTCTATCTCACATAACAAAATCCTTCCATTCCCCTGAGTGCCGATTGCAATGCCATTTACATCGGCGAAACTGGTAGAAATTTACAAACTTACAAGCTAAATTATTACGTATATGTGGGAACTGTACAGAGACTATGTAGTTGGAAACTTTGGAATTGGAAAAGCTTACTTTTAAGCTTGGAAGCCACTTAACTGTTTAATGTTACAGTAATATAACAATTACGTTTACATAATTTAAATGTTTTTACACTTCTCTCATCTTCGACTAGTTGTAAGTGTAAAACATTTTGTAAATGATCAGCTTTCATGTAACACATTTTCATAAAACTTACAGCCCTTGAAAGGCTACGAATGCCAAACATGAGCGAAATAATTGTAATGTTACATTAAAGAATACGAAGTATCCCTCCATTTGCTTTTGGAGTAAAAATTAAAATATTTACATTGACACTAATCAGTTGAAGTGAAAAAATCGGTAACGATCTTCAAAACTGATTCAAATCATATCCTGGTTTAGTTCCCCCGCTGCACAATCACTTAGAACTGGTTGCATAAATCACTGTTAACTTCGTGTCAAGTTAACAAAGTTGTTAAGCAATCTGACTAGAGAATTCAAAGTTCTCTAACCTCATTGGCTCTCTGCTTTATGACAATCTAGCCTTATTGTTAAAGAAGTTCGTCTGATTTCATGTTTGTATCTTGAACTTTGTTATTGACTTCATTCAACTTATACGTACGTCAAATTCATTAAAAAGTTATGTATTCTTTGAAATACAGAACATCTTTTAGTATCGATCCTTTTATTTAAGTTAAACTCTGATTGTTACCCCTATTGTGATTTTTAACAAATTGAGTTATATTTATTATGTGATCCATTATTTAGTATTTTACCTCAACATGCGTATGTAACACTAGGAAACAAAGGCTGCATAAATCCCAAAGTTAATTAACCAGACTAGCAAATGGCATGGGATACATCAATCTGACAACGTTTAGCAATTGGAACAATAAGAAGACAACGATGCATAATAAATTGCAGGCAATAAGAGAAAGCGAATTTTTGAAACACACTAGTGGCTTACCGCAGCGCACTTTGTGTGCGGTAAGCCTGGCTACAGGAAAATCGCAACGGTCGCCCATTAATTTTGAGCCTCTGAATCAATAACTGTCTTGTTTACTATCCGTAATGGACGTTCCCAATTTCACCCGTTTTCAAACGTGTAATTTGTTGACCGGCCTGTACACAATCGCAGAAGATATTGCGCTGTAAAGACTTGTTTTCGTGGAACGTTTTCATCGGAGTGGGACGAAGGTGCACAAGTAGATAAGACTGTTTATTGATGGAATTTCACTGCACTTTGGTTTAATTTATTTTTAGAATTAACGACTAATCAATCTCTCGCATAAATGGCCGTTAATTGTTTATGTGTGGAAGATGCACTGTATTCTACTTGTTTTGTGTATGGGGCTTGTCGTAACATTGGGTACACTTGGATGTAGGTAGTCTTGACACGTACTTTAATTATGTTCGGGCATTTACTCCAAAATTTGGTCTTCTCTAAAAATCTCAGAAACAATGTGCTTCGTCAATTGCGATTAATTCTATCCTAACATTAAAGCCATAATTCCTTCCAGCCTTAAAAAGCATAAAACTTCCATAATTCCTCCGATTGCTGTGTTTTGTAGGAACAGAAAGTCACTCTAGTCGATAAAGTTATGGTTTTGGGATGATCATCAAAATGCCAACCAGAAGAAGCTAAAGTTTTGAAAAATCAACATATTATAGCCCACGACTACAATTAGCTTTCTTCTTTTTTGTTTGTAAGTACGTTCAATTTTCAATATTTTCCGACACCAACTTGAATTGATTCTCTAGTAGATCCCTAAATCTGATGGGTCATATTTTGTTCTGTTAGCAGCATTCATATATCCATTAACTATACCAATACGAACTATGATAAGCATCCAAACAATTAAAGAACAATTACATTCCCAGCCGAAATTCTACGAATTGTCCTGGCCGTCTGTAGTATCTGCTTGCAGCAGGACAATGTAACTGTCCACCGAACGATATAGATCTAGATTATGCCGGTCGTGATGTGTTGCCCATCTCTAAATCGAGATAAAGTGCGCCGATAAATCTAAATTCGATACGTTTCGTGATCCGCCGTGTATAAAATCCGCTTCCCCCACCGTCGGATACTATACATTCTAATCCGCCGTTCATTATTTCAAGAAAAAATTATGGTCGGCCGTGCGTTTCTGCTGTTATTCATTTTATTTGAATTATTATATTTATAGTCTGGGAAATCGTATTGGGTAAGTCAGTTCAGATCGTGACTTGACTAAATCAATTGCTATTTAATTTCTACTATCTGTGCTTTGATGTTATTTAGGTCATTTAATCCACAGATAAATTAAATTAAATAATAATTAATTTTATAATGTTTATATATAATGAAGAATCAGTGTAAAAGAAGGTGTTCCAATTTTGTTATGAGTATGTAAAAAAGTGCCAATAAAGTTTATTATTACATATTATTATTATACTAAAGTAGCATTTTTTACAGGCTTCACTTTGGACTAAAATCTGAAAGATTTTATAGGATAATTTTATTTTTAAGATAAATAAAAGGCTGCAATATCACAAAAGTTAAATTTTGAAGCGCTGAAGCTCTTTTGCTTATAATTTTCTTTCTTTTAGTGTTACAAAGATGGTTATAAATCTAGAGCTGTGTATTTTGTACGTATTGAAAAATACAGAAGGGGTATAGTAAATATATCATTTGTTAGTCAAATAACAAATTACTTAAAAATAACAATGGAAAAATAGTTAGCAACAAAAAAACTAGCTTCGTCCGATAAATAAGCTACCAGTGAATAATTTTATTTTTACCTGGGAATAAGTTCAATCAATCGTTGTATCGTTGTATCTATCTTACGTCACTTGCTTTATATTCATGTTCATTAGTAACCGGGCCTTATGTTTTATAGCTCACGATGACATAAAAGATTTTTGTCTAGGTTTCCGTACACGAAATAGGAGGTACAACTCTGTGTAAGATTCTCACTTAAAAATTGTTACACAACAGAAAAAGTGCTTATATATTATATAGTTCAAAATACATTTGTCCTGAATTAAATTATAAAGGAGGATGCCAGTTGAATGTTCCTACACGATGTAGGAATTCTTGCTAGAGCACATTAGGGGTTTTACTATTCTAGCGTTGCGGCAATAATCTCTGCTGTTTTATGACACCATAAAAGATTCTTTGTCAACATGTGTGAACATGGAAAAGGAGGGGCAGGTCTTGTACTACAAAAATGTGTATTCCCTGCATAAGGAATTGACAATTATTTATGTTCTGGCCTAAAGCGTGATGGCGCAGATACATATATTATACACCAGTGCTTAAGTAACTTTTAAATAGCATGTTTGGTATGATAATTATAGTGTACGAGAGGTAATGTAACTCGTTTTAGCTCCTTTAACTGATATTAGTAAGCTTTGATTAAGTGATAGGAAAGTTATGAAATTGTATAGGTAAATTTATATGGTAAAATAAAAATCTCTAATTTAGAGTACCAAATACCTACTAGTCAAAACCTGCATTATCTCTTTTTGTGAATAATAAACTTCTCCTTCTTAGTTTCTTTCATTAAATTATTTTAACTTGAAATCTTCTTCAGAACTTCAACTTTTAATATTCATTTAATTAACTGGAAACCTTCTTCAGAGAAAATGATGGGTTAACATGAAAAAGAACAGTGAGATTAGGGCTGAACATTAGAAAACGAAAGAAGCAATATCCACAACTTATCAGTGCTAAAATCAAAGTTCCATATTAGAAAAAAAGTAAAGAGGCACTAAATGGAATCAACTATCGCGGCGATGGAGTGTAGTGAGGAACCAAGATTCGATGGTTTAGTAGTTATGACAAATTTCAAATTGTATATGTACTTTTCCGACGTATGATATTATCGGTAATAAAACAACCGGCGTTACGATATCCATAAAATCCCAGCCATAAAATTTATACATTGTTTCTCCATAAGAGGTTTTCCAGGTATAACTTTCTTAAAATTAAAAGTACGTTAAATCTGCACCACGAGAAAGCTTGTTCTATTCCGTATCTAAAAATCAGCTTTCGTCTGTCGATTTCCCAGTAATTACCCCAGAAAAAATAGTGAAACCAACAGTGTAGCTGAAATTCTTCGATGTTGACCATATTTGGATTGTTGTAAAACAAAAACTAGGTATAATATGTGGAAACGGCTTTCACCATATGAAAGCCCCGTGCTGGTACTACATACAGGGTGTTCCGTAATAAGACCGACAAACTTCGCTGGTAGATTGTTTAGGCCAAAATAAGAAAAAAAAACCTCCTATAAACATGGATCGGATCTTGCCCCCTTACCGAGATAAATTAAAAATGCAATTTTTGATTTTAATTAAATGGCCGATATGCACTTAATTTATGGAGGGGCTAGATGTAATGGAAGGAAAGCTTTACGTTTGTATCAAATTTTGCAGTTTCTATTCTTTATCTTATGTTGAAATTGTCGTTTTAAGAGGCTGTATCTCCGTAAGGGGCCACATCCGACCCATGTTTATAGGAAGTTTTTTTCTTATTTTGACCCAAAAGATGTACTAGCAAAGTTTGTCGGTCTTATTGCGGAACACCCTGTATATAAAACACAGTTTTTGTATATCGAATTTTCACGCGATGCGGTACAAATGACGCTAATAATAAAACCCTACTAGTTTATTCTAGAAGCGGGGTGAAGCAAACTGGCAATTACAACATTTTAACAATTACGTCGCACAGTTTCTAAATCTGTATGCAACTATTTTATTAAAATTGCAGGTAAGACTTCTTTTTCGCAAAAATTAACCGCAGGAGGTCATTACGCCTCCTATTCTATTTCCAGCAATAATCCCGACTTGGTGTATCTGGTACACCATTTCGGATTTATTACTGAAATTGGGACACTGTAGTAATTGTATTTTTTTGCAAAATACGGATTATATCGCGCCTTATTTTATGGCTGTAGTTGGCAATTAAGACTAAAACAAAATTAAGGTGGTAGTTGTTATAAAAAAATATTAAAAATAATAAAACGTCAGGTATATTTACATTTTTTAATCAAATATTTGTTATTTTATTATTACATTTCAATTGCATATCGGCAACTGGCATCAAAACCCTGCTTATAAAATAGCAGGGTTTTGCCATGGTTAACAAGATGTATTAAGTATATTATTACATATACTCAATTCGTCTTGTGTTTTACAGTTGGAAACGGAATAAGAGGTGGATACGAGCGGTTGATATTTTGCCAAAAAAATGCTACCTGTAATTTAAAGTAATACTTAGTTATAGATTTAGATTAGACATCATGTTTATAAGATGTAGTACACAAAATGGCCAATTCGTAGAGTAAACTACAGATAAACACAAGATTTGCTGAATGTTACAATTAGCATTATTATTACCTAAACAAATGAAAATTCGACCAACCAAAACTCTATTTTATATAGTACTAAGATTGGGCTTTGCAAATATGGTCAATTTCGAAGACTTTCGAGTACACCGTTGCATTCACAATTTTTTTCTGGAGTAATAAGTACTGGGAAAACGATCGGCGAAATCTCACTTCTATAAATTTTAAGGCTGGGGTTTTATTGCTGGAAATAGACAGATAGGGAGATTCGACTGCCCATTTTTTTGCAATATTTTGCAAAAAAAACTGTTACCTGGAACATAAATACCATTGCTGGTTACAGATTTAGTCAGAGCAGATAATTTTCTGTGCGATGTAATTGTTAAAATGTTATAATTGCTGTATTCCCCCACCCAATTTGCAGATTAAACTAGGAAAAACTTGTGCCAGGTGTTAGAATTAGCGTAATTGCTATATAATAGCATGGAAATTTGACCGACGAAAACTGTTTTATATAGTACTAGCATTGGGCTTTCACGTAGTGAAAGCCGATAATATTGTACTAAAGCCGAAATGTTCTATTTAGTTTTTGTTTCACAACAATCCAAATGTGGATTTGTTGTGAATCATCAAATGTGAACAATCCAAATTTTTGAGCAATTTCGAGCAGACCGTTGACTTTATAACTTTTTTCTGTTGTAACTACTACGAAATCGGTACAATATTTGGTGTCGTTTTTTGTTTTTAATATAAGTACAGAAAATAATATAATTCCATTATCTTCTCCATTTTTTCTCCATGTACCCAGGAATAAGAAACGTGCGAATGTGATGTTCGGTAACTGTATCAAACCTATTCTTAAGAATCTTTCCTCCACCGAAATCCAATATTTCTTTATTATTTCTTTATTTCTTTTTATTATCTTTCGGAGACAACTAATTGATCCATCATATATGTTCCGCAACTTCAAATTCTCTAAAATGGTAACCGGTTTAACATGTACTTTTACTACATGCACATGTTAAAACGATTAACATGTACAATGTTCCTAATATCTTATATACCTACATCGAATCGAAATTAGTATCGTTAGAAAGCGGCAAAGTTGTAATTTTGTTCTCCAGCAACAAGACCTATGACTTCAGAAAATAGGTCTATTAAACATAATTTATCTAAGTTTTCGGCTACAGAGTATTGATTTTTACATTTAGCAATCCTTGTATTTACCAACCCTTCAAGCAACTAAATGTTGTTTAGAACATATAGTGGTGTGACCAACCATTAATTTACCTATTACAATTAATATATCTTAAAAACTAAATACTTACACTAAAGGTAAAGTGACCAGATGTTATAAATATAATGGAATGTGGGACGCTCATTAAAAAAGACGTTTTTATTTTGTGATTTTTACAATATATGATCTTACAACATAATATGTTGTAAAAATCATAAAAGAGTAACATTCATACTAATCCAAAAATTCAATTTAAGAAAATTCAAAGTTTATAAAAATTCCTACTTTTAATTTTTCTGCATTGCATACAAATTCAAATTTCTATTTAAAGATTTCAGATTTAAACAAACACAAAATAATTCAAAATTTCAATAAGAAATAATTTAAATATTTCTCTATTACCTACAAATCCAAAAATTCAATTTAGGAAAATTCCAAATTTATGAAAATTCGTAATTTAAATTTTTCTGC
>JAWQRJ010005179.1:0-10439 GCA_033557515.1 Diorygopyx duplodentatus
TCTCTAGACTTTCTGTATACATTGTCTGTATACATGTCTATTGACAGTTCCTATACATGTATATAGACAGTCGCTCGACTTTGTATACAAGTGTGTACTAACCCTTAGATAGCGACATAATCGTGTGTACTAACCTTGATTTGTTGAGTCTCCAAGAAATTCGCGGGTTTAAATTAAGGTTCGATATTTTTATTTTCTTGTATTAATCACTTGTTAAGATTTAAACATTCTTTGTTATTTCTCGTCAATATATTTATTACTGTTTAAAATCCTTGCGTTTATTTTTGCTATTTCCTGTTTTTGCCTTCGTGCAAGAACTAACACGTTTTCGGAATTCTTGTGTAGGCTAAAAAGGGTTAGAAAGGTAGGAAAATTTAATAACACTTAATATAAATTATTAATTAGCTTCCGGTAACCGAACCCGTTACATACTTGAAACAAAAGTTTAATGAATTAAGCGATGCTGAGATTAAAGAGGGGATTTTTATCGGGTCACAAATACGATCCTTTTTCAAGGATTCTACGTTCAAAGGATGTTTGAACGAAATGGAAAAAAGAGATCGGACTGCTTTTGAAAACGTGTCATATTTTTTTTTGGGTAACAATAGATCAAGAAACTACAAAACGATTGTTGAAGAATTGCTTTCCTCATATAAAACACTGGGTTGCAATATGTCGCTAAAAATTCATTTTATGCACTCCACTTGGATTTTTTTCTTGAAACTTCCAATAAGACGGTGCACCGCCCCCTAGCCAACAATCGGTGGCTAGGATGGAGATAACATTAGGTCTGGTGACTTGGCAGGCCTATTAAATGGCCTGCCAGGTCACCAAACCTAACGCTTTTAGACTTCTTTTTATGGACAGAATCCGAATGGAAGTGCTGCCTCTAATACCGGAAGTAATTGATAATGTGCAAAGAGAATTTATTTCCCGTCTTGGATACTGTCAAGTTGCAAATGGAGCTCATTTTGAACATTTGATTTAGTGCATTTTCTCATTTTTAATTTAATAAATTTCAGTGCAGTTTTTCTTAAAAAGTTTCTTATGCAACCTACCTTGGATTTCGCATGCCTGTAGTCGAAAAAATAGTCCTTTAAAAATCCGCAATAAAAGTATGGGGTTGCCATCAAAAAATATTATTGATGACGTCGCAATTGTCACGAAAATGGCCCAAATAATTCAAAAACTATCGCAAAAAGTGACATTTGAAATGTGTGAAGGATTGTGATACACCTTTAACCACTACACTGCTAGTTATAATACAATACTTGTCAGCAAATTTGGTGGATACTTTTGGGAAAACTATATCTTTATAGGAATCTTTTCTTTTCTGAAAACGCCTTGTCCTAAAAAGTGTTAAAATTCTAACGTTAAAAACTCTGTATTTTGATACTATAGAGACTGGATAGAGAGATTTTTTGATAACAATGCAATTCAGTGAAGCATTTGAATTGAAAAAGTCCCTCATGGACCCCGATCTAATTTTAAAAAAAAAACAAAGAAAAGTAAGCGAAAACCAAACAAAAAAAAATTATGAAAGATTTATCTATGTACAATTTTGTTTATGAAACGTAGAAGGACTTAACGTATTCACGTTTGCTTTACCAATCGTCACATATAGACCTATTATTATAATTATTGTTTATAGCTTATGTATGGAAAAACAGTATGATGCATATCTATGTTTTACTACTGCATACTTCAACGAAAAGAAAACAAGGACAGGAGAAAGTACATTGCAGCATCTACAGGACGAGGATATTTTCTCGTACCATAGCCAGGCCGTTGTCTTCCCTACCTTAACACTTAACCCGCGTCTAGAGCCTACAATACGTAGTGGAGGGTACTGAGCGGCAGATTTCAGTCGCGGCACGTCGATGGGAGTGTACCGTACTAGCTAGTGCTCTTTTACTTAATATTTCTAAGATCTACGTAAAACGGAGATCTTAGAAATATCTCCTTTCAAATGTTATGGGCATTTAACGTTGATTGCACAAAAGGAACATAAATCTATTCTTATGAAAGGAAAATAAAAAAATATTCTAAAATAAAATAAATTCTTAAAACCCCATTTGAACATGAAAAAGAATACTAAATTAAAAAAATACAATTGCGGCTCAAATAGGCCGCCCTGGGATGCCAAACAGTAACATAATCTCTCATAGAAATTCCTTCTAACATTAGAAAGCATTTCAGGAGTGATAACGTTAGCTGTTTCTATTATTTTAGCTCTCAGGGCATCCAGATTTTCTGCTCGCTCGTGGCCATATGCGACCTGTTTCA
Source organism: Diorygopyx duplodentatus (assembly GCA_033557515.1). NCBI lineage: Eukaryota > Metazoa > Arthropoda > Insecta > Coleoptera > Scarabaeidae > Diorygopyx > Diorygopyx duplodentatus. The sequence continues at coordinate 2,287 of JAWQRJ010005179.1, forward strand.
AGAACCCCCACAAAAAAAGTCGTTTGGGGACAAATCTGGAGATCTCGCTGGCCATTTAATATTCCCTGTCCTACTCATAATACGATGAGGGAATGAATTTGTTAAAAATTCTTTTACCCTATTCGCATTATGTGCCGGGCAGCCGTCTTGAAACTTTCGGGTTTTGAATTAATAATTATTTATCCAGTCTTCTATGTGTACAGTAAATTAAACGTTTAAATTATATGTAGGTTGTCATACTTTGGTAAACTTGTTGCTTGGCTTTCCAGAGGTCATCAATAAAGTTATTCGGGCGGTGGTTCGCTCCAAAAGGAACAAATGGGAGAGGGGAAGGATTCTCGTTCAGAAACTTAGGAATCTGTCTGGATTCATCACCTGGAAAGTATAAAAGTATAATGTAGTATTAACACTGTATTGGCGTTACGTTAATCTACAGTTTTAACTACGAGAATTGATAAATGGTAGTTATTAAATTATTATTTACTTATACTTTTAATTATTCTGAGATAATCTCCAGCTTTTAATTTCCGAATTTACTTTAGATCTGGTATGCAATTACGCTTAAATAAAAGAATGTTCGACACAATTTTAACTCGATAATAAAAACCAATTCAAACTCAGAATCTAATTATTAATCTAATGATCATAATTGTTAAATTATAAATTTATAAAGCGTCGTTAGGTTTAGAAAATGTATTAACTCCATTTTCTATTCAAACCACATCTGCAAAATATACGTTTTCAATAAATAAACGTTAGTAAATATATTGATTTTCAAGAAACTAAAAGCGAGATTCTTGACATTTAAATGCAGCGTAGAACAAAGAATTCTCTTAGCTATTATTTTGGAAATAACTGTAAAAAAATGTGAATGAAAAGTCCAATCTGGTATAAGACAAAAATAACCGTAGCGTCAACGGTCAATGCTCCGCAAAACATTCAACTTCAGTCAATAATAAGTATGAGTAATCAACCACTCCTTTTAGAATATTAGTGGTTTGTTTCGCGTAAATATTACGCAGTAAATGATAAATGATTGAATGACAACTGAAACAAACAGCTATTAGTCGAAGGACATTATTTCCTGATGAGTTACTGCTTGGTAACCATACAATTGTTACATTGTTGGTAAAACCTGCGTTGCATCACACGTTAATATGACTGTAGAGTACTATTGTGTTGTTGTATTATTTTAACGGCTTGCCGCTAATTTTACATAGCTACTTTTTCATTTTACCTACAATTTGCGAAGGGTTAACCTACTCAGATATGGGTTCCGTACTTTCTCGTTACATAATGATGCGGTATTTTCTGACGGTAATATTCAGAGTGTATTCAACTGATTGCGAAACTGATATCAGCTAATCTAGACGTCAAAATAAAACATCTGAACAAAACATACCGGAATCAAAGTTGCACAATTCTTGAAATATAGAATGTTTAAGTATATTTTTTTTATTTTACTAATAATTTAGTTTTTTACATTGTAATTTAGGATTTTACAACCAATGTAAAATATCTTGATAAATCGATATCCGAATGATACCTGCATTACGTTTTCAGCCTAAACATGAAATCAACCAACCTAAGTTATATAAACGTCAAAATTGATAACTAATTTGTAGGCAACCCAATTTACAACAAATGAATGTATTGTATTCATTTGTTGTAAATTCTTATTAACTTCTTAACATCCAGTCGCAGTAAATGGATGTGGGTGAACTTAAAGATTTGTTTGAGTTATCAATTTATTATATAAATTGAAAAATAATATACCGAAAGACAATCAGAACAGACGCGAAGACATAGAGGTCACTAATGTTAGATTAAACGAAATAGGCGTAATCGATAGAGAGTTAGAGCAAATTAAGATGAGATATAGCATTGATATTAGGAAGGTAGGATTAGTTAACGAAATTAAATTGTATGTTAGGGAAATAGAAAAGCTAAGTAAGGGAATTCATAGCATTCTTATTGATATTTAACTTAAGAATTTCATTAATAGAACCGCCGGTTCTTCAATATCATGATTTTAGCGAAACTAATCAATTTATACTAAAAACAGACGCCTCTGGATATGCGATTGAAGCTGTCTTATCAAACTCAGATAATAGGCCAATATACGCCAGTAGAGCACTAAACAAGGCTGAGTTAAATTATGCCAAAATAGAAAAGCAACTATTAGCAATAGTATGGACAGTAAAGCATTTCAGTCCATGTCTATTCGATAGAAAATACAAAATATATACAGACCACAGACCGTTAGTGTATTTGTTCGGTTTGACTAATCCATCATCAAGGTTAACAAAGTTTTGATTCACTGTTGAAGAATTTAATTTCGTTCGAAGTTCCAATAGAATCATCACAACTAAAGCAGATGGTTATTACTAATCAGTGTTTTCATACTAACTACACTTAAATCAAAAGAATTTCAAAGAGGTTCAAAGACTAAGTTCAGAATCAGGGGTAGTTCAAAGTAGCGAGAGCAACGATATTACTGGTCATCCAGGATGTGTCGAGGTACTAAAACAACCGTTAGATTCAGTAGTAACTAAAAAAGGACAACGACGACATAAGTAATGGTAGACATGCGAATATGGATGATAATAATAGACATGTGATGAGATATGGAAACATATCGTACGATAGAATATTGAATGTGATTCATATTCCAAGCAATCCATCAACACTAGTCCTTGATATGCTTAAATGATATTTGTAGGAAATACAGTATACTTCAATTGCATATATTTACATGTAAAGAAAATGGAAGCTTAATAGCTATATTGTGCCAACAAGTCAAGTTAATTAAAAAAATTAAGTTAAAAAGAAACGTTATAACCAAAGCAAGAAAACGCGACGATTAATTTTAAATGATTTTCAGATGTTCTCCACGGGGAGACATGCAGGGATAAACAGAATGTACAACAATATTAAGACATATATTATTGGGAAATATATACGAGGTTACAAAATTTGTAAAGAGTTGTGATGATTGTCAAAGGTATAATCATTCAATCGGTCATCAAGAACCTTTAACAGTCACAACTACAGCTTCTTCAGCATTTCAGAAAGTATTTTTAGATCTAATTGCACCATTGAGTCAGGATCAATACAATAATAGATACTCATTGACGATATAATGCGAATTAAGTATATTTGTAGAATCACACCCAGTAGAGAACAAAGAAGCTAAAACAAAGTAGGAAAATCATTTGCCAATAACCTTATACTAAGATACGGAATTCCAAAAGAGATCGTTACGGATCAGGGGATCAAATTTCTATAAAACTCTTTTAAGAAAACCGCCAAAGCCTTACAGATCAAACAGCTTCAATCAACAGCATATCACCACCAGACATTAGGCGCGATAGAAAATATACACAAAAATCTCGGGACATTTCTACGTATTTCAGCATCTAAATATCCAGATACGTGAAGCTCTTGGGTACCATTTTGGTCTTTTTCGTTCAATAATACGGTACACAGCGAAACTAAATATATTCTTTATGAGTGAGTTTTTGGAAAAAAATGGCAAATACCATAAGTAACATAACGAATACAATTCAGCCTATGTACAATTTTGAAGATTATCCTAAGATACTAAAATTTCGGCTTCAAAGCACGTGGAGTGATGAGAAAACTAAATTGATCGAATCTAAAGTAGTTAGAAAAAATAGGTTAGACGAAAAATGTAAAGAAATTAGGTATAAGTTTGACGACAAAGTGTTATAAATAAAGTGTAATAAACGAAGTAACTAACTCACAAAGTGATTAGTGATAACGCGCCAAACGTGACAATAAAAGTGAAAAACAAAATAACTGCAGTGCACAAAACAGAGTGAAGTTGTACACCGGGAATTAAAGACATTTCTTTCCAAAAGAGAAGGAGAGGGACATAGCAATCCCTTTAGGTTAAGTAATGTAAGAATTATTGTAATGAAATTCCATTTAACCTCGGAGAAAAATTGTTTCATACGTAGCCACGCGATATGAGCATCACAAAAAATTTAAATTTAAATTCTTAATGCTAGCATAAACCTTGTTATGATAAAGGAAATGGGGGGAAATGGAATAGAACTGATGCACGAAGTCATTAAAAAAGCATGGAAAGGGAAAAGAATTTTAGCATATTGTGATATGGAGGTCATCTTGCCAATATTTAAGAAACGTGACAAAAAAAGATACAAAGATTACAGAGGAATTACATTACTTTGTACAGCATTAAAAAATATGAAAGGATATTAGAAATGACATAGAAGAGTGTGTGAACCGCATGTAAAACTATAAAAGTGGCTGTGATGGCATACAAATAGAAAAGATAAAAGACGAAGGGAAAGAACGTGTAGAGAAAATTTGGAAGCTAATTAGGCAAATGTGGACAAAAAATTAAATGCCTAAAGAATGGATAAAAGTAAAAAATATTTTACGTTAATTATCTAGAGTAGTAGCGCAATCCAGACGGCTCCGGTGGCGAAATTTGGAACTACACTCTTACAATACACTAAGTGCTGGTTGAATCAAATGTGTTGTGTTTTTTAAATGAAAAAGGGTATATTAATGTATTTTTGAATTCCCCGTCGAATTTTTGATCGATTTTATTAACATATATTTACCTAAACTGAAATTTGGGGGGTTAAGTGAAATAAAGTCGTGTTAGTGAGCCACACCAATTTATTTACTAAAACATATAATAATAAACATATAATTGTTTGCTTACTGCAAACGCGAGTGCAGGTTAAGGTTCATGCCGATAGAAGAAATGTTGTTCAAATTTCCTCCTTCGAATTGCACACAATTTAAACAATATTACATAACAAACTTTTAAAAATGGCTCACGAAAGCTTTTACTTTTTAATCTTATAAATCATACTTTCTTCATAACATATGAAAATACTAACTGATGGTTTTATAATTCTATTTTAATTTTATACCAGTTTTTGTCAAGTAAGGCCAATAATGTTGGTATTGGATTATAGAACACATGCTTTCTTTACTTTTGTATGGTCTTATAACTTTTCCACACATATGTATCACTTTTCCCTAAAATCGGAAAACCTGTTCAGGGAATTAGTGATTTTAATGGCAGGTTGCCATGAACATCAACTGCCCCTACTAAGTATTTGTCAATTTGTACTAATTTGCGAAAAAAGGCAAAAATGAATTATTATGCTACCGAAGAAAAACAAATGTTTATTCATTTGTATGTATTTTTTTATCATATTATTCCCATTCGTCATTGCGAAACATCAGAGATGTTCGAAAATTGAACATTTCGATACCGCTATAGATTGTTCTAGTTATTCCAAACAATGTTTTAAAACAACGAATCCGTATGTTGAATTGTTGAAGACCGAAAAGTGAAGCAAAAGTTTTTTGTCAAACAGTCTAGCGCACAAAGAGTAAAGTTATACTATCTTTCCTGTTCCAACCTAGGCCTTTTTGTTTTGAAGTGTTCTAGGTTTAAAACTTATAGTTCTAGCGTATGAAACTCGTACCACCATACGTTCTCCCAAAATTCGAAGAAAAAAAAAGATTTTCCTGCACCCGCCGCCAAGAGGAAACTTATACTATCTCTCTTGTTCCAACCTAGCCCTTTTTGTTCTGAGTTGTTCTATGCTTAAAACTTGCAGTTCTAACGTATGAATCTCGTACCACCATCCGTTCTGCCAAAATTCGAAAAAAAAATCGAATTCCCAGCACCCAACGCCAAGAATAAACTTATTCCTTTTACTATCTCTCTTGTTCCTACCGAGCACTTTTTGTTCTGACTTGTTCTAATAAAACTTATAGCTCTAGCGTATAAATCTCGTACCACCTTCTCCCGAAATTCGAAAAAACAGCCCTGTTCGATACATAGTTCGATACATAGTGCGAGAGTATGGATTTCGCAGATTTCGCGAGTATGTCCGCACGCGTGAAGGTCAATAGGAAAAGTACCTAGAGATTGCTAAGTCGACAGATAAAAGTGTCCAGTCAGCATACGATACGAAAACTGTATAAAAGACCTCTGCTCCGTGCAACAGCAATTCAGTTATTATTAGCACGCAGCCTTGTAACGTTGTACTCCACTACAAAACAAATAAATAAAGATAATTTTCTTTCAATACGTTTTTGAATTAGTTTTTTAAAACGTAAGTGCGAACGTGAGAATAAGTGGCGCAATCAGTAGGATTCGAATGATTTGGAGGGTTCAAGGATCAAGGATTCAAGGAATCGAAGAATTCAGCAGTTAACACAATTCACGGGCAATCCGGAACAGTGGTGTCTATCCAGACTTCGATACTGCAAAGGATCAGGAGTACAGGTCAGAAGTGCTAAGGAATGCCTGGATTAACGGTGTCAAAATCTAAAATTGGTGAGCGCATCAACCCCATTGGACGACAGGATGCTTTTCCTAACTACCAGCCATCCCCAAACATTCGACGATAGGATATTTTTCCTAAGTGCCAGCAACCAACCTCGGCGGGCGGATCACATTTCCCAGAACCAACCAAAGAAACAAAGAAGCAACAAAGAAACGACAAAGAAGTAACAAATCACGGTAAGTGGGTCGCATTTCCCAGAGCCTAACGCAAAAAACAATCAACAAACACAGCACAACCAACAAACACAGCACAACCAACAACCACCAGCAGCAACCACAACACCAGCAGACAAACCTGAGAATTATAACTGAAGGAAGGAAGAAAAACGATTTTCTAGTCAACAGAACCAACCAATGAAGATAGCAACGATTCTTTTACTGCTATACCTCATTGGAAGATACAGTTTAGAGGTTATGAAGATTGAAAACCCAATAGGTGTACTACCAATAAGGTTAGGAATAGCTTACAATAGCAAGCTAAATTTTGAGATGATAACTCAAATAAATTTAAGTTTTATATTAGAACTAGCAACATTATAAATATAAGCAAACATATATGCTTTTTATTAACGATACAAATATCGAAGGAATAAACTTATTAATGAATTAAACGCTTAAATAAAGGATAAAATAAGCACTTCAAACTTAAATCTCAGAAAAGAAAGAGGATTAATAAATCTACTAGGAAGCGCAATTAAATTTGTTACAGGTAACTTAGACCATGAGAATGCAGAACATTATGATCAAATTTTCTCACAATTAAGTAAATCACAAAATTATATTCTTGATAATCATGAAAGTATGATTAAATATCTAAAAGAAATAAGATAAATGTTAATTTCTTAAAAATAACTGTAGCAATAAATGAATTGAATAAGAAATACTATTTAAATTCACGAAAAGATAATAAATACTGTTAAATAGATACTATAGATAAATAGATAAACTAAATAGATAAATAGATACTGTTTTTACAGGAATTTAATAATAAATTAAGTGATATAATTCAAATAATGGATTTGGCCAAGAGAAATATTTTGCACTCACTATTGATATCACCAGAACAATTAATTAACGAAATGGAACAAGTTCATTTTGAAGATTCATTCCCTTTCGAAATATTAATGGAAAATGTAGACTTAATACCAATGCTACAGTGAAAGGATATCAAAAACAGAATGTTTATGTGCTTATTATCCAAATTCCGATAATTGATAATTATGAGTATCAATATTACGAATTGTATCCCTTGCCCACATTGTTAAGTGACATATATGCGCAAATTGAACCAGCATCCCATTTTATTGCTGCAAATGACGAAAATTACATTCTTATGAACGATATTTGTAGAATTCTAAGACAAAATGAATTTCTATGTTCCGATAAAATTAATCACTGTAATAACAATAATTGTGAACTAAAAATTCCGACGCACGGTGACGTAAAACGGTTGTACTTTTTACGAAATAAATATCGATTCCTATAAAATAATAGAATAGTCTGATGTAACTATTATAATGGTAAAGAAACAAATGGAAATAAAAGAAATTTGTGGGAAATGAACAAGAATCATATTGTTAAATGGAACTTATGAAATTGTAAATAAAAATAAATGTAAGTACGAGATTAACGGTACCGTAATACAGAATTATTTAAACATATATAACAAACCGCGTACTTTTGTAACGCAAACAAAGATTAATAATGTAACTATTGAAAGACAACCTGAAATTGTATTACAGAACTTAACAACAATCGTGGATAAGAAAATACCCGATTTAGAATT
>JAWQRJ010005180.1:0-10437 GCA_033557515.1 Diorygopyx duplodentatus
GTAGTTAAAACTACAAGTGCTGCTCAATGCACATCTCAATTAAATGCATTACTTAGGGAAAAGTTGGCAGGTATGATATCAAGAGAAAAGGGCGTCCAACTTATTGGCCCACCTTGCCTGATCCTTTTCTGAGGAAATATCTGATTGAGCCATTATCAACTTCCATAGCGAAATGAGAGGCCACCATCTTGTTGTAACCATATGTTCTGTGTCCTATTTAGAGGAACATTTTCAAGGAGCCCTAGCAATTAATTTCTTAAAAAGTTTAAGTATTCCTTAAAAGGTTAAGTATTTTCGATCATTTAAACGTCTGTCTAAGAAAATCCGAACAAGAAAATTGCCAAATATTCCTCTCCAAACATTTATACTTCATCTGCGTTGGTGAGCAATTTTCCGGAAAAAAATAGCGATTTTGATCAGAATGATATACATATTGTGTTTATTTACGTTTCCATTCTTGTGAAATGTAGCTTCATACGAAAGTACATATTATTTTCAGCAGTACATTTATTTACAGAGTAGTACTCTGTAATGGGCTTTCCACAACTGGTACCTTAAAGTTACTCTTCATTGGCTGGCTTCACGCTGGAATAACGGTTTTAAATTATACTTCTCTTGAATAACGCCTTTCTGGGATCGTTTTTTTTTTTTCAAAGCGGGCTTGCCAAAGGGCAATTTTTTATTACATTCTTCCAAATTTAAAGTCATATCTACCAACTCTTCGCATGAAAAGTTCATAGTAAATAACAAAATAATGATAAAGATCTAAATAAATAATAAACAATAACGCACCAGGATATACTTTTTTCACATTTTATCTTAAAAAAATATTTGAGTTGGTAATTCAATGTATCGTAGCTCTTGGACTATTAACTTTAAGTATAGGGAATGGTATTGGAAATTGAAAGGACAGCAAATTTTTCGTAGGATAACATAAAAAAAATACAGGTTGTTCCAACTTCCAATGAATTACAAAAAAACGGATTTCACCGATACATGTGCGCGCCACCTATGGGAGCTTGCCTCTAGAATGTACTGATGTTTCTCACATCGGTAAGCTGTCTAAAAATGATAGATGCGTTTGTTGACGTAACCCTGCAAACAGCCAGTTGTCAAAATGACGAGACTCAACCATTGAGGTTAGCTTTGATTTCGGTCACATGGTGACAGCAGTTTGTTAAGGTGACCGAAATTGAATGTTGAGATTAATCTGCGGTGCCATTAAATTCCCTAGATCTATAAAGTACCGCGATTGGCCGCCATTTTATGTTCGCGCCATATTCAATCGAAAGAACTTGCGAGTGAAGTAAAGTTTGATTAAAGAATACAAAAGCGTTTAATCAAATTTATTTCATTTTTATGTAGGTGTTCTCTTTATAAATAACATAAAAGTACAATTTTTAGAAAATTGTTAGGTAGTTTTAGGTTCATGAGTATGTAGGGAGCACAATGTTGGTGATACTTGCAGGATGTAGATATTTCAGTGTTGGGAATCGATTGAGATAGGTCTTAGCCTTCAGTTAAATCATTTTAAGATATACATTGAGTATTTACTCCTTATAATAGCATGCGGACCAAGGGAGCCATCGTGTGGTCAAAGCTGGTAGAACGGACCGAGCTCCATCTGTTAGTTTGACCTTTGGCCACACGGTGGCTGCCAGACTAAAAATGTTTCAATATTAATAATAAATAAATGATAATAGAGAAAAAACAAACTGCACCTGGTTTGTTATTTGCAGTTGTTTGGAGAATAAATAACCAGCTTCTAATTTACCGTTTATTTCAGACTGGACAAAAGAGAAGAAGTGGGGGAAACGGAAATTCAAGAAGTGCTTAAATGTGATAAGTGTACTTATACTACAAAGTGGAAATTTCAGTTAGAAGTACATACGTTTGTTCATCGTAATGAAAAGCTGTTTGAACGTGAGGTTTCCAGAGTGGCAGCCAAGGGAAAAAATGCCATCAAGGATGTTATTAACATGAAGGTCGGGCAACAGAAAAAACAGGAAGCTCCTGCTAGCAGTACTGCTCTAAAAGTGCAGCCGTTAGCTGTGGACACTGGTACGATTCTGAAAAAGCATATCTGCAAAATTTGCGAATTTTCAACTAAGTGCAAAAACAGTCTCACAAAACACGCACTCAAGCACAGAAATGATGAGAAACGGTACAAGTGTTCACAATGTGAATTTTCAACCCACTACAAAGGTAACTTGACATCACATAAACTCAAGCACACAAATGAGAAGCAGTACAAGTGTTCGCAATGCAAATATTCAACCCACTACAAAGGTAACTTGGCATCGCATACACTCACGCACACAATTGAGAAGCAGTATAAGTGTTCGCAATGCAAATATTCAACCCCCTACAAAGGTAACTTGGCATTCCATACACTCCAGCACACAAATGAGAAGCAGTACAAGTGTTCCCAACGCAAATATTCAACCCACTACAAATATAACTTGGCTTTGCATACACTCAAGCACACAAATGAAAAACAGTACAAGTGTTCACAATGTGAATATTCCACCAAGTACAAACATAACTTGGTAACACACAGTCAGAAGCACACAAATCACAAACAGTACGAGTGTTCACAATGCAAATTTTCAACCAAATATAAAGAGACCTTGTCATTGCACGCACTCAAGCACACAAATGATGAGTACAAATGTTCACAATGTGAATATTCAACTGTGTATAAAAACAACATGACAAGACACAATCTCAGCCACACAAATGAGAAACGGTACAAGTGTTCGCAATGCGAATATTCAACACACTCCAAATGTAACTTGGCAAAACATACTCTCAGGCATACAAATGAGAAACAGTACAAGTGTTCACAGTGTGAATATTCCACCATGTACAAACAGCACTTGGTAACACACACATTGAAGCACACAAATCACAAACAGTACAAGTGTTCACAATGCAAATTTTCAACCAGGTATAAATCCAGCATGATAAGACACAGTCAGTCACAGCCACACAAATGAGAAATAGTACAAGTGCTCACAATGCGAATTTTCAACCCATTGCAAATATCACTTCGCACACACTCAAGCACACAAATGACAAGCTGTACAAGTGTTTTGCGAATTTTCAACTGTGTATAAAAATAAGATGGCATCACACACTCTCAAGCACAAAAATAAAAATAGTACATTGCGAATATTCAAGTAGTTACAAAGACATTATAACACTCTCAACCATACAAATCGCATTACGAATTTTCAATTATAAAGTACAACTGCAAAAACACATATTCCTCATTTTTCTGTTTAAGTCTAATTTAGTAAGGCAGAACTGTTTTATTCCTGCTTTAGAACAATAGGAAGCTATTTCAAAAATCATAGTGGATACTATTCCAAAGAAGAATTAAAACTTGAAAAGTTGTAAACAAGTTTTGAATAGTGTATTTTTCTATTACAATTATTATTGCTCTGATATTGTAAGTATCTATTGAAAAATTTTGTCGTTAAGATTATAACTGTTGTAAGATACAGGAGACGTAGAAATGCCGAGATATATGTAGAAGATTTTCTATTCAATACATTTTTAGTTAGGTATTTTTATCTTTGTTAACTATTTCTCAATATACAGTTTTACTAATATTATTGTTGCCTTCCATTTCATCAAATCCTTTTTAACCCTTTGCACTCTGTTGTGGTCGATAATGCTACATTTGAAATATGAATTTTAAATCCACTGTGTCTACTAGGGCTGTTTTGCTTACTTCATGGCTTTTGTATAAAGTGATGCCTGTGTTTATCTTAATGTGTTTATAAACAGCCTTTCACAATAAGTGTTTTTTTTACTACACAATGGCTTACAACTTTTCGTTTCAAAACATTGTAAGCCCTTGTGTAGTAAACATGGAAGGTGATAATTATGAAGAAAATTGTGAAATAGGTGATGTAGAAGATGAACTTGATTTTGTTTTGCACGGAGATGATTCAAGTGAAATGTTAGTTGATGATATTGGAAATAATTCAGGAACAGATAGTGACATAATAGTGCGAAAAAAACGAAGGATTCAAATTATTGAATCTGATTCCGAAGATGCAAACGTTGCAACTGTAGACAACAATGCATGGATCAACATTATAGGAAGTGACATTTCCTTGCAGAATATAAACTTCTCAACGGGGCAGAAAGTAGCAGGGATTTCCTATATCGAGGAACAGGAAACAATCAAATTGTATTTCACTGATGAGCTCGTTGACGAAATTATAACGGAAACCAACAACTATATGGCACACATACCAGGAAAAAACATATGTGTAAACGAATCAGTTATCAAATTCAAAGGACGTGAAATTGAAAACAGTAAAGGTGATTAATAAACCATAACTTTGTTCGCTGTCATCATCAGACATAAGATAGGTTCGTTTGCGCAGAATGGGTTGAAAATCACTCGCAATATTTTGTGTTGTTTTTTGGAGCACTCTTCAATATTGGGGTTCTGTCTGTGATATCTTCAACAAGAACAGAACTTTCCCGTACTGGTTCGATATCCCTAGTAACAAAAAAATCTGCTATGAGCTGCTGTGATCCAGTTGTGATCAGTCATACACAACTTCACGGCAGAATTGTGTAGCCGTTTCGGTAATGGGATCGTTTGTGATGAAAAGGTTTCCTAATTTATTTGCAAGTTGAAGTCCTTCTTGAATTAAACTTGCAGTGAGGTGAACTGGTTCATCACTATCACTGCTTTCTGGAAATTCAACATTCTCTAGGGCAACATGTATTATTTTGTCTTCGCCAAGAACTTTGTCAACTAGCAGTTCATCAATGTCTTCAACAGCCAAGTCATCAAAAGCCTCTCCACCAACTGAGTGTGTCAATGTGTTACTATAAGGGTTTTATTCTTGTCCATTGCTTCCATAATATGTTGGGATGTTCGCTTGATGTAGTAAGTTTTGAATGTTGCGATAATTCAAAAAGTCCAGCGATTGGATTAGGGATGTCGTATTTGGAGGCAGGAACAAAACTTGTACATTTTCCAACTCTCGATGGCCAGCTGCATTATCTATAATCAGAAGAATTTTGAATTCCATGCCTTTTTCATTCATATATCTTCTAGTTTCTGGGACAAAATATTTATTGAACCATACTGTAAAAATGTTACTTGTTACGCAAGCTTTTTTATTCGCCATCCAGTAAATCGGTAATGTATCAAAATCAGCACCTTTCATTGCTCGAGGCTTGAGTGCGCAATTGACAAGCAAGGGTTTCTGTATCCGGTCTCCTAAAGCGTTACAGCAAAATAAAAATGTAACTCGATCTTTCCGTGCTTTAAAACCATCAGCACGCTTTTGCGATTTAACCACATATGTTCTGTTCGGCATTTTCTTCCAAAAAGACCAGTTTCATCTGCATTGAAGACCTGATCTGGAATGCATCCACCATTGGCAATTATTTTTGCAAGTTTCGGAGGAAATTTTTTGGCAGCCTTCTCATCTCCAGAAGAAATTTTGCCCTTGATCTTTATGTTATGAAGTGCATGTCTTTGGAGAAATCCCGTTAGCCAACCTGTGCTTGCAGAAAAACTCTTATCATGAGTTGATTGCGCCGATGTAGAAGGCTCTTGTTCCTTTATCTCTTTATAAATCCTTTTTTGGCTATTTTCCTCTATCCATATTACGATTGCTTTTTCCATTTTCACTTTCTCTCACCTGATAGGTATAAAGAGAAAGTAATGCAGTCCGCCCAAAATTTCGATAGTGAAATTTTGACGTATCTGGACGAATTATGGTATTCTAAGACTAATGGTACAATCTTTGGCCATTGGTCTGTCCAGATGTCCGTTAGATAGAAGTTTGTTGTCCACACATGTCCCATTTCTAATCATTTTAGGAAAAAAGTTTCAAATAAAGGTTACTTGGTTTCAGTATTTCTCTCTTCTAGAAGTAATTTCATATATACAGGTGTCCCATTTCTTCAAGACGCTATGCAACTTCTGGGAATAGCCTGTATATTATTACATTTTTGGGTTCCTTATGGAATTCATGGTCTATTCTATTTTATTAAACATACATATGTCCTAAGTCGCACCATTTAGAAGTTATGGCCCTTTCGACGTTCATCGCGAAAATACCTGAACTAAATTTTTTGAATAAACTAGACCGCACGTCGGCGGACTTTACTGGTCCGTCGCGGTAGGCCGCCTTCTGTTTTACCAGGATGATGCAATACTAATGCCCGGTTGCACAAAGCACAGCTGTCATGTTGACAGATTTGTTAACCAATCAGATCAGAGAATTCAACTTTGAAAATTTGAATTCTTCAATCTGATTGGCTAACGGTCCGTTAATCTCCGATTAACTTTTCAGAAATGTTTTGTGCAACCGGGCATAAACAATACAGAGTTCGCGGCGGAAGCGTGGTCTAGTCTATGCGGGCAGACCGTGCCCTGTTCGAGCGTAGCGGTACACATACAGGTATTTGGGCGATCTAGACAACCAAAACATATACAAAGACTAAAAACTTTGTTTGTTTTAGGACCATCAAATGTTAGTGTTGACTCGGAAACAGTTATTTACAGTCATGTAGCAAAAAGAGCGGACTAATATTAATGAAAAACTAGATTTTTTGGAAAACTACTTGTTTCAACTAGATAATTTTTCTGATGAGACAACGATAGAAATAAGGCATAATTTTTCACGTTTCAAGTCTGAGATTAAACGAAGATGGAATGAAGCTCTACGAAAAGAGGAAAATTTTCTAACGAAAAATAGGGAATGGTTTGGAGGCACATTCAACATTCCTAGAGTAACAAAGCGATCAGGACGGCCATCAAAGTCGTTTTGTGAATCAAGTGAGAGGAGCAAAAGAAGGAAAACCAAAGTACTACGGAAAACTACAGAGTTAAACGTGCTAATCCATGCTGTGCAGTCTAAGTTAGGAGAGAGCGGTAAGAGAGATGCTTCTTTAGTGTTGAAAGAAATCGTCAGCACACCAAAGCGTGCTACAAAATACAAGAGAGCGTTCTCTAAAACTGAACAAGAAAATACATCATCACAATTGACTCCGTCAGAAGCCCTCTCTATTTTTGTTGAAGCAGATATTTCCAGAAGACAGTATGAGATAATAAGGAGTGCCAATAAAAAGGTGTATCCTTGCTATAGCATCCTACAGAAAGCAAAACTAGAGTGTTACCCGAATAAAGAAGCATATGACGTTACTGAAACTTGTGCCGCAGTAAAGCTGCAGAGTTTAATGGATCACACTGTCACACAATTGTTGGCACATTTAGAAGATGTTTTGCAACATCCGAATGAAGAAGAACGAGGTGCGTTAGTTCTATTGTGCAAATGGGGTTGTGATGAGACACAACAAGCTCAGTATAAACAAAAATTCCGACTCCGATGCCAACTTATTTCAAAGTTCGTTTGTGCTTCTGCAACTTATTTGTTCTGTGAAAAATATGATCATCTGTAGATGGGAAGGTCTGCAATGCTGCCACCAATACAACTTCAACAATGAAATGTTTCATCTGTGGTCTAACATCCAAGGACTTTAATAATTTAAACTTGGAGAAAAAAAGCAATCCGGAGCCACTTGATTTTGGACTCTCTATATTGCACGCCAGAATACGTTTGTTTGAGACAATTTTACATCTGTCATACAAACTTCCTGTTAAGAAATGGCAACTCCGAACAAAAAGTGACAAACATATTTTTAAGGAGAGGAAGTTAGAAATCCAAAAAGAGTTTCGAGATAAGATGGGCTTAATCGTGGATGTGCCTAAACCGGGGTTTGGAAATACCAATGATGGTAACACGGGCCAAAGATTTTTTGCTGACCACGAATTGGCAGCACAAATCACCGATGTTGATGTAAATATCATCTACCGATTAAAAGTAATTTTAGCGGCATTGTCAAGTGGCGATAAAGTCCGTGCAGAAAAATTTTCCATTTAAGCAAAAGAAACTGCAGAGTTGTATATCCAGCTTTACCCGTGGTATTCGATTGGACCAGAATGGTTGAGACAGTTGATATGTCGTCTAATTAATACTTTTCTGCATTAAACATGGGAGTGAATGAAACGTGAATTCAATACTTGGGTGTTTTAAAAATTGTCCTTTTAATTGTCAGTGTTGCAGAAGTAAGGTACAATTTTCCAAAGTTAAACACTCGTTATTCTTAAATACTCATTTTTCATACATGCGAACAACTTTTTATTATATCTAATCTATTTTTATGTGCATTTTTGCTTGTTGCTTCCAATATATTCCATATCTTTCATGTTTGGTATTTTTTACTGGTGAATGGAAATTTGTCGGTATCCGTGAAGCGATGCCACCACCGCAGCAGGGGTGGATGGCTATTTTAAGGGCTGCCGTAAGTCTGTGGACGAGGATGGAAGAAGAGTTTGGGATAATAACAATTTGGCATAACAATTATGCAGGAGGAGGTGCAATCAAGATCCCCTTGAGAATATGTTTTGTGGTCTGAGATCGTACTGTGGAAGCAATCCCAACCCGACATGTTCACAGTCTTCACAATACAGGTTTTCATCAATCGAATTGCGAAGACGATGGTGGTGAGGTTTTAAACAATCTACAAACTTTCCTTCAACAAAAAATAATTTCTAAAACCGATGAACCTATTGATATCATAAGTGGCACTAGTGTGAACAGAAGTGCGGAAGAAGTATTTCCATCTACTAATTTTGATGTTTTAGAGCTTGCTGTTTCCGCACGTAAGCAGCAAGCTTACAAATAAAGCTAGTAATTTTAACAGTTAGCAGTGTCATCATCTGGTAACTTCCGATCCTGCTTTATAGGTACTGGATTTTGCATCTTTCAAAGAATATTCTGGAGAAACTCACATTTTAACATATCCGTCAAAGGATTTAGTTGGTGAGTTCTTCAGTTGATATTATTGAAGAGACGAAGTTGCCAAATATCGCAGAGAAAATTGCTAGCGAAGTTAATTTCAATTGATTTCTTCACTGTTTAGAACATTCTTCCTTCTTGAAGGAATGGCTTGTTAGGGGGATTTACGTTATATGGATCTGGTTCTGCAAATGCACAAACAGATCACCTCACAATCGCCAAACATGTTCTGCAGGCGGATCAAGAAAGTTACGGATACTCCGTCATATGTAATTGTTTCATTTCTAAGCTTGCCGCTGTTAACTTGTTAAAAATTCGTGTTAGTCACATTGTCATAAATACTGGTATTTCTAAATTATTTTATGACGTATTCAGGTAATCAATTGTATTAACCTTTCTATTTGTGTATTTTTATTGTATATATGTAGAAATACTCATACTGTGACTGGTAAAGAAGAAATTGTTTGCAAATTTGTTATTAATTATTCTTATCTAGAATATTGTTTTAATGTTTTATTGTTGGTTGTATTGTTTTAAGCACTGGTATTTTTGCTTCGTTTCATAAAACAATCAGCTAAGCAATTAATTTACCAAATATTATTTATGTATTAAATTTTTTATTTGTATATTCATATTGTGTGTGTACAAAAATACTCTTACTGTAACTGGTACAGCAATTCTTTTATAGTTTCCATCACTTTCTAGTCGTATTGCCTTAAATACGGTATTTATTCTTAGATCGTGACGAAACTTCACAACTGCCTTAAGAAGTTGTATTTTTTGCTTTGTTTCATAAAGCAATCGCTGAGATATTAATTTACCAAATATTATTAATATTAAATTTTTTATTTGTCTATTCTTATTGTATACTGGTGTAGACAATAAGAATTTCTGTACACATGTACAGAAATACTCTTACTGTAACTGGTACAGCATTTCTTTACAAGTTTGTTAATAATTATTTTTAGCTCGTTACCACATAGTGGTATTGTTTTAAGCATTCGTATTTTTGCTTTACTTCATAAAGCAATCGGCTAAGAAATTAATTCACCAAATATTAATATATTAAACATTCTATTTCTATATTCTTTCTACTATGCTAATTCTTTTCTTTACAATATATTTATTTTTATCTACTAATGTTATCTTATTTGTACCTTGCTTTTATCTTATAGTGCTTTAGATTTTATATTCTATATTTCATGTCTACTTCTTCAAACATCACTAAATATATCAACAATTTAGATCTTAGATATACTTCGCTGTTAACTTTAAATAACTGTTTTAAAATCAATAGTAATAAGTTAGTATTGATTTTAAATCTTCACTAAAGTTCATCAACAATTTGAAATAATTAGAATTGTTTATTAACTGTACATTATCACTGTAACAACAAAATATATACCACATCAGCATGAAACTGAGAGTATTAAAAAAATCTAGATTTTTGACATTTTACTCGAAGTTTGAAGAAATAGATGTGAAATAAGAAATCAAGTACCTGGTAGACCGAGCTAGCGCTCGGTCTATCAAGTACTCCGAGCTTCGCTCGGACTTTCAGTGTTCGCCTCAGTTTGCATATATTACAAAT
>JAWQRJ010005181.1:0-10436 GCA_033557515.1 Diorygopyx duplodentatus
AAGTTAGGGCCCTTGGATAAGATGGATTGTTCGTTAGGAGATAATGGGTAGGAGGAATGATTTATGACGGTATTTAGTAAGGGGGCAGGTGTGGGAGCCTGTTTAGGAAGAAGGGCATTGAATTTCCGAATATGGGTTGTAGTAGTTAAAGTGGTGGCAGTTTCAGCCTGTTGGAAAGTTATACGATCCAAAAGATCAAAATCAGGATGTGAAAGGGCTCCTGCGAGGTCTAGGTGGAGACGAAGGATATCTGAAGAAAGCAGACTTAGGTTGTGTCTGGTTTGTCTGATCCGTTCCCGAACCAGAGCGAAACCCGCCCGCCGAAGAATCTGTTGGGAAGAACGCGACTGGATATTAAATTGTCAGCTTGAACTCTACAATTAGGGTTGCCACCTCAGAACTAAGTCTCGTCCGGAGACGATGACAAAAAAAAAATACATATGCATTTTTTTTTATTTATATAAATTAACAAATTCAAAACTCACATTCCTACAAATTAAATACAATTCTAATGATCGCAGGGTAGTTACTATCTATATAACTAATAAAAAACAAACCTGTATATACACGGTGATTCAACATAGCGGTTACAAACTTTCAGGAGAGATAGAGTACACCTAGACGATGGAAAATCACGTAGGAATGCATGGTCGGAAACGCTTTCCTGGCGCGGTAGTGACGTCACAAAACACAAGAAAGGAAGAACACAAACAGGGTGAGAAATCGCTGACAAGGGATTGAAGGGATAAGAATAAAAACATGGTTTCCCACCCTGTTCATGACGTGTTTTGTGACGTAACGTACCGCGCCAGGAAAGCGTTTCCGACCATGCATTCCTGTGTGATTTCCCATCGTCTAGGTGTACTCTATCTCTCCTGAAAGTTTGTAACCGCTTTGCTGAATGGGTGATTCAGCAAATATACAGGGTGTGTATATGAAAATACTTCTAGCAGAGGGAAAAACTGAAACCATGAATTACTTTTTTGTAAATAATTGCACAATGATGCCAGTTCGTCTAAAACATCTTTCAGAGCAAATGTTGCTACTCGATAGTGTAAATCTGTTATTTATTTATTTAAAATGATTATTTTTTTTTTTTTTCATAATATTTACAAATAGAGTCATTGCATTCTGTTATCTTATCTTTACAATACTCAATTAATAGGTCATAATTTTTTACTAAGCACCAACTGCGAAATATCTAGATGACCATCTAACTTCACTTAATGGCCTAAATGATATAACATCGTGCTCCGACACTTGAGCTAATTTTTCAAAATTTTTCTTTTTGATACTTGATCTTCGAAACATTGCGTACACAGTTCTAAGCAAATTTTCAATATCCTGCATGATAGATATATTTTTCCATGCATCGTCTAATCCTAAATCTTCTCTATGCTACACAGTGTTGTTCAGTTAAATGTAAGATTTCCCTTTTGAGAATTGCTGCTACTCCGTTTCTCTTCCACAGCATAACACTGGCTCCACCACTCGTGTTACATTACCATGTTTTGAAGACTCCGATTATGTTTGTTGTAAAATTGTTTAATTTTTTCTACAATCGATATACTATCGCAATTTTTCAGGTTAATTATACCTCCAAATATAGTTTTGTATACAATTTCATTATCAACCCGATATTTAAAATACAAAATTAGCACTTTTTGTACGGAAATATCGGTACTTTCATCTATAATAAGAGTGTGAAAACTAGATTTTCTTAAATACATTTTTTAGTACAGAGCTTATACATTCCACAAATTCAAAAGCATAGTTTTTGCTTCTCCAATTTTGAGGAAGTTTAATACATTTTTCCATGTCCTCATATATGTGAAGAACAGAATTAATTGATGAATTGATTTTTATTGCCAATATCACGTTTTCAATTAGAACCTTTACCGAATCATAATCCGATTTTGAACGTTCTTGTCTTTCCTTTTTTAATTGTCGTTCTTCAGAAGACTCGGCTAGAATTTTTAAAATTCCACCTTTTTTATAATTTTTCGATTTATTTACTGCGTCAATGTGCAATTTCTGAATTAAGTGCCGTTTCAAATAATCTAACTTCCAGGAATCCCAACTTTTTCCCGCACTAAAATCTCCAGAAGATTTTGCTTCAACACAAAGAGTGCGTGGCCAGTTTCTTCATTATATTGAAATATTTCATTGAATTTTACAGTTTCTTTTTTATTTGAAGATGGTGTATCAGTTTCTACTAATATTGAAAGTTCGTCCTTTTTAGATGATACGCAAGCTTTTTTACCCGAAATATTTGCTTCTTTACTTTCGATTTTCCATTTAGACATTGTTGCCTGAATTTAAAAGGGCATATTATTAAAAAACATTTTAACGTACGTCACCCCCTCTCCCCAAAGTGCGAGGCAGTTGCCAAATTGGAAATTTCAAGATTTCGGTTGGCAAAAATTGATAGACAAGAATTTCTGGAATTATCTATTATACAGCAACCACAATTGGTTGAGCCAAATTAAAACTTAATTTTAACCTTGAATTGTCTTTCAAAGCTTTAACACATAATTTATTTATATGTTAAATCTAAAAGGGTTACCTACTAATTATGGGGAGATCGGGGATTCCCCTAAAAGTATCATCACTATAAGCATTGATTTTGATTTAATTTTTTTTTTCACTAGCGAGTGAAGTAATAAAAATAAATACCTTATGTTTCCTCCAGAGTTTTGCAGTGAGACATAAATAAAACTAATTTAGAGAAATATAAGGACGTCGACCATACTACACTTGTATCATTGAGTAAACGCTTGTACTAAAACTGATTCGTATCTGTGACCCTACAGTGCCACAGTTTAACTCATTCCAGTAATAAAAAGTTTAATTCGTTCCAGCGTCTTACTCGTAATTCAAAACATCATAAAAACAACGTTTATTTATTCCCTACGATCCTGTATTTTTACAATAACTGAATTTAGGTGCGTGGCAAATGAATTTGTCTGTGCAATTTATTGCAAAACCTCTAAAATCATTGCGCGGCGGCGCAGCTTAGAAGGAACCTTGTCCACAAATGGCTTAAATTATGTACTACATATTTATACAGTCAACATATCAGTCAACATAAGTTTGTCAATAAACAAAAAAAAACAAATACAACAATAATCAATAAATTGCCAGTTCACTGTGTACGTGAACACCTATGAACATCTGCTATGTTTAGATTTAGAGATAGTGTAAACCAGATGTGATATCAGAGTCTTAGGTATGGTAGTTTTTAGATGGTATGTATTTATCGTTAGTATATATCTATCTAGATATTAAACCAAATCCAAACCAAAAATTATTTACAACAAGATTCCTAATAACTCGATAAAAAATGTTTTATTTTGACGATATTTAACAATACATTTGATATTTCAACAACACGACCTAAAACTCTGTAGCAACTTGACAGAAATGCCATTTTGTTCAAACCGTAAGATCACATTGAACAATTCTACTTGGAAGTCAAACTTGGAATTACTTGGAATTCTGCTCGAAATGCTCAGTGTTTAGATGTGCAATGAGTTTTCATATTCGCACTTGATACGTTTTTCACAAGTGTTGTGAACAATTCTTCTTAGATTCGGTATTTGAATGGCCATGTGAAAATTTTCTAATTAGTTAAATAATTGCATTGCACTATTTTTCACTCTTGTGCATGAGGGTGTGTCTTATCAGACTTCTTTTGTACTTGGTTGAAAATTCACATTGTGCACACTTGTACCGTTTTTGATTTGCGTGGTTGAGTGTGTGTGTTGACAGGTCACTTTTGTGGTTGGTTGAATAACTGCAAAGTGGACACTTGTGCTGCTTCTCATTTGCGTGGTTGAGAGCGTGTCCAGAGCGTTTTTGTAATTAGTTGAATAATTACAAAGTGAACGCTTGTGCTGCTTCTTGTTTGCATGGTTGAGAGTGTGTTTTGTCATGCTGTCTTTGTAATTAGATAAAAATTCACATTTCGAACACTTGTACTGTTTCTCATTGGAGTGGTTGAGAGTGTGTCTTGCTAGGTCGCTTTTGTGGTTGGTTGAATAATTACAAAGTGGACACTTGTGCTGTTTCTCATTTGCATGAGTGAGGGTGTGTCTTGTCAGGTGGCCTTTGTCACTAGTTGAATAATTACAATGTGGACACTTGTGCTGTTTCTCATTTGCGTGGCTGAGAGCGTGTCTTGACAGGTTCTTTTTCTGATTAGTTGAATAATTACAAAGCGGACACTTGTGCTGTTTCTCATTTGCATGGTTGAGAGCGTGGTTTGTTAGGTTCGTTTTGTAGTTAGACAAAAATTCACATTGTGAACACTTGTACTGTTTCTTATTTGCATGGTTGAGAGCGTGTCCAGCCAGGTTGCCTTTGTCATTAGTTGAATAATTACAAAGGGCACACTTGTGCTGTTTCTCATTTGCGTCATCCTTGATGTCATCTTTTTGTTTTGATGCCGCTGCAGAAACATCACGTCGAGACTGCTTTTCATCACAATCATCTGACGTATATACTTCTAACCGAAATTCTGGCATTTCAGTGTAAGTACGCTTGTCGCATTTAAATACTTGGTGAATTTCCGTTTCTCTCGCATTTTCTCTCTTATCCAATCTGAAATAAACGATAAATTTATAGTAAGCTTACGTGTATTAATTAACTATGTATAAGTTTTTTGACTGAACATGTGTTCTCAATGCTAAACATGTATTGTAAGTTTTTGTTGAAGTATTTAAATGTTAACGTTATATGAATAAAGTATTACAAATCTCTAAATCAAATAGCTTATTTAATCAAAAATGTATACAGGGTGTAACGCAACCTATACGACAAACTTTTATGGGTAAGAGCCACTGATGAATAATGACGATTGATGCAAAAAAAATGTAAAATTCGAAAAATTATGCGAACAAGTAGTTTGAAGAAATGTTTGAGAACCGCTGGCATCACAACATATGGTCTATTGTTCCAGTAGCCAGTTCAAGGCACAGACGAGGTCAATGTATCCATGAGTTAGTGAACAGGACCTACCGCAACGGCTCTCAACCGGTTTTGGGCGAAATTTCAAAAAATCATATCTCCCTTATCTTAATACTTTTATTAATTTTTTTTTCGATTAATCGTAAGTCCTTGCTGTGAACTATTATCCCTAAAATTTTGTCGTATAGGTTGCGTTACACCCTGTATATAATTTATACAATTTTGCAAAATGTATGTGCTTTCTTACAAGAATTCTTATTGATACTTCAACAGATAAATTGTCAACTTGTTTAAGCATCAACTTGTCAAATTGATTAAGAACTTCCTAAAATTACCCCACAGCATCCTCTATCCTTCACGGGACTAGATCACCCGAGATTTAAACCATCTAAATGAACACCGTTTCCCTATACCAGGTTACCAGTTTCCCTCCTTACCAACTGAAACATTGATATTACAGGCAACCCTCCTGATGGACTCCCAACGATTTTTTTTTATTATGCTCTACGGGCCTTGAAGGCCTAGGGTGTGAAATAATTTACGTATTTACACTTTATACAATAATACACATAATACCATTAATTTATCTTTCTTCTTTGTAAAAATTCGAACACCATCCCCCTCCATTTTCCTCTGTCTCCCACTCCCCGCTTCCAATCCTCTACGCCGACACTTCTTAAGTCCTCCAGCACCTTCTCGTACCACCTTTTTCTTGGCCTACCTCTCCCTTTCTTAACAATTGGTTTCCTATTTAGTACCGTCTTCGGCATTCTTTCTCTGGCCGTTCTTTCAGTATGTCCCAGCCACTTTAACCTCTGTGCCCTTACGTTCAAAGTTATTGTGGGTTCCTCGTGCAATTCCTCTAATTCTTCATTTGTCCTTCCCCTGCCACCATCTGCTCCATTTTTTCCGCCGAAGATGCTCCTCAAGATCCTCCTTTCCCACCTGTCTAAAGTCTCTTCTTCTGTTTTGTTTAACACCCAGGTCTCACATGCATACATTACCGTGGGTCTAACTACTGTCTTTTAGTTTCCTGGATACATACTTTGATTTCATTAATTCGAAAATTTTCCTCACTTTCGGTTGGTCCCTCAATTTCTATTTCGTCGTCCCCCACTTCAGGGGTTTTCCTGCAGAACTCCTACCCTCCATTTCCATTTAGCAGTTTCTCAAAGTAACTTTTCCTCTCTTTCCTCTCTTTTTCCTCGGAAGGTCGTTTACCATTCCTTGACGTCCTAGTAACCCGTTTACCCAATGGTAAAATAGGTCATACTATATACCGAAAACTCACTCACACACACCGCTACCTGAACTTCCACTCCCACCATCACCCAGCTCAAAAGCAAGCTGTTATTAACACGCTTGTCCAACGAGCATTCCTTATTTCCCATCCAACCTCATTGAAAAATCAGCTTCACCATATCACCAATACCTTAACACGTAACAACTATCCTCTCCGAAATATCCAAAGAACCATTACCCGTTTTCAAAATGCAAATCCTAAACCCATTACATAATCCTACTCAGGAAATAAAATCTGTAGCTTTCCTACCCTACATCCAAGGCATCACAGATCATATCCATAGAATCGTACGACCACAAAATATAAAATCCATCTTCATTCCTTTATCCAAGTTATCCAGTCACCTAAACTCAGTCAAAGATCCTCCTTTACCACTCCAATCCAATGGTGTGTACCGTGTTCCTTGTTCATGCGGTAAGGTGTATATCAGCGAAACGAAACGACCTGTCGCGCTCGTGTAACTGAGCACGAACGCTGCACTAGATTGAAACGTGTAGCTGGATCTGCACTTGCGCTGAGCATAGACTTGAAACCGGACACAAAATCCTTTTTGACCAAAACCAAAATCCTAGCCCGTGAACCCCACTATTTTCCTAGAAAAATCCTAGCTATCGAGATCTATAAACATCCTAATAACCTCAATAGGGATACAGGCTTCCCCCTCCACCACAGCTGGAAATCTATCATTAACCTCACCCGTTCCACCAACGACCAATCACCGACCCGACCTCGCCTACCTGCCCCCACCCTCGTTCCCTATACAAATAGAACCAACCTAGCCAACAGTATCAGATAGTTCTGAAGATGCCGTCTGTAATGAATGTCGAAACGTCAACAAAGAGTTTCTTCACCGACGCGGCGACCACCGGACAGCCAAGAAGAAAAGTACTATGTTTTAAAAGTTCTGCAAGTGCATCGGTATCATAACTTTTCCATAGTTAGATGTGAAATTGTCTTTTTTTATCAGGCATTATTTTTTCAGGTATTTTTAGAATAATTAGATGGTATGTCCAATTTTAATAGATAGTGTATCCAATGTAAATTAAAAATTGAAGTGTTTTAAAAATGATTGTAATGTAAATAAATTTTTAAATCCTTTTTATTGTAGCTTTCACTACTCTGATTAAGTCCCAAATATGTGACATATTTGCTTGCATCACATTATCTGTCACACCCTGTATGCAGGATGAACTTCAATGAATAATACAGGGATTTCGTAAACTATTGCGTTTAGAGAGACGATTAAATGGGGGAAGTTTTGCAGTTTTATGAGTTTATTCACAACAAAGTTTGCTTTGAAGAAAAAAATTAATAAATTAATATAGAAAGCGAAAAACCACTAACTTTTTTTTACTTTTCAAAATAACCATATCGAGTTTTATATCACTGTAACGAAGAAAAAAATATCTATTTTATGAGACTGCAGAAAACTGATCTCTATTAAAAAAAAATCAAGTTTATGTCATAACTTAAAAATCATAATTTAGACAGTTTAATACGTAGAGGATAACTGGCCAAAATTCTACCAAAGAAGGATGTATAGTAAGGCAACATTCTCTACAACTTTAATTGCAAACACCAAGTACTTTTGTGGATATTGAGGATAATATCCTAAGTTCTAAACTGAAAATTGCTAACTGAATATTAAACCATGTGGAACACGGTTTAATATTTGAATTTTTAATCGAAATTGGTATATTTTAAGGGTAAGTTAGAGCAGACAACAAAATTGCAAAGTGAGATATTATACAATGTTAAAGTAGCAGCTAGCATATAATGTAGAGGGAGTAAAAATTACCCACTTACATTAAACCGCTATCTCACTTCACCCAAACAAAAATAGTTTATAGCAAATAA
The DNA here is from genome assembly GCA_033557515.1 of Diorygopyx duplodentatus. Lineage (NCBI taxonomy): Eukaryota > Metazoa > Arthropoda > Insecta > Coleoptera > Scarabaeidae > Diorygopyx > Diorygopyx duplodentatus. The sequence goes on from JAWQRJ010005181.1 coordinate 8,129, forward strand.
CTATTTCCTCAAATTTAGTTATAAACGGCTAAGTACTTTTTTTTAGTAATGGGAACGAAAACGAAAAAGAGCATGGAGTGACCATGTAGACAGAATGGATGGAGGAAGAATAACTAAAATCACACGGGACGGCAGACCACGGACAAGACGACCTCTAAAGAGATGGAAAGATTCGTGGACATCGACATCACAAGAGAAACCATAAGTTGGAAATTACAGGCCCAAGGCCTACAATACGTGGAAGAAGAAGAAACACTTTTGGAGAAATTGTCAATGGCGCGATAAAAATTAAAATTTTGGGGGAGCACTATCTCATAGGGTGCATTTGTGTACACAGATAAGTTAAATCATTATTATTTCAGCCGAAGAATACGTCCGTAAATTTTTTTGTGTTTGAATGATGGCTTAACACTCCGTGTGGAGTTGCGCCGCTTTTCAGCTTTCTAAATCCATTTTTTTTCCATGTTTGGGTTAGTCCCAGTTGTTCGTTTGTCCAATCCTCTCGCTTATACATTTCCAAATTTTTCTGCCACTCATCTTCTGTTGGAATCCTCTTATTCCGGCTCTTTTTAAATCCTCTTCAACCTCTTGCAACCATTTTGATCGTGGCCTCCTTCTTCTCCTCCTTCCTCCTGGGTTCCATTCTAACACTGAGTGGCATGTTAGCCTGGCTCTCCAAATGTGACCAAGCCCTTTCAATTCGACCCTTTGCCGTTTAATTTTAGTCACTATATCGACTTCAGCCATTTCGGTGTAGATCTCATCATTTGTCCTAATTCTATATTCGTTTTCCGCTAATTTGATTGGCCCCATTATTGCTCTCATCGTCTTCCTTTCTGCGATCTTTAGGTCTTCTTCCTCTTTTTTGGTCATTGTTATTGCCTCTACCGCATACATCATTATAGGTCTTATTATTGTTTTATATACAGGTGTCCCAGAACTTCGTGTACAAACTTGGAGGGGGAGCTAAAGAATATCGTTAGGAACCATAATTACATAGGAAAGCATGGGCGGAAATGTCACCCCTCACGTGATAAAGAGACACAAAGACGTAGTAAGGCCACAGTAAAGCGTTACTGTGAAGCGTTGTTGGGTTCCGTGTGGGTTGTCTAAGGCCCACATGTGTGCGCTGAACACCCCTTCACGTGAAAAGGTTGTTTCACCACTCAACATAACAGAACTGGAAAATTGCGGGTCGGTCTCACTTTAGTGAAGAAACCACTGTGCAAACGCGACACGTCATGGGTGATCATCCGGCTGCAGCAATCGAACTCTCTGAAGATTAAAGGGATGTAAGGCTTCGCCCTGCAGTTAATCGAGACATTCCGGTGGCAGCGGCACCGGTGCCGACCTTGAGAAATGACGTACAGCACCACCTATCGATTTCCGCCCATGCTTTGCTATGTAATTATGGTTCCTAACGATGTTCTCTACCTCCCCTCCAAGTTTATACACGAAGTTCTGGGACATCTTGTATGCTTCGTGTTTCTTGCAAGTATTTTGCTTTTCAACATTTTCTTATTGGCTTGGAACGCTCTTCCGGCCATCATTATTTTTTCTTTGATTTCCAGTGTTCTCTCCTGTACTTGATATCATTACACCGAGGTATTTATATTTATCGACTGCGGTTCATTAAACGCAACATTATCCGATTGGTTTGGGGAGGTAAACTGTCACTTGTCACTTTAAACTGTCTGACTCAGTCAGATAAAGACTTTACCTGATTCATTTTGACCTTTGACTGGTCTTTACCTGACTCATTTTGACCTTTGACCTATGAACTGCCACAATATATACACGCAAGTATAATAAGTTGCCTAACATTATAATGTCGCCATGACACGCCAAAACCTAACCCCACGTTTTGATTTCATTATTAATCATCATTGCTGAATAGAGTAGGCTGTGAATTTCATCGTAGTCGATCAAATATTGTATGCACATATTTTGCTTCATAGTTTGCTTCATATTTTTTTCTTATGTTTCCATCTTTGAGTTTGTTTCCCATTTAATCCATTTAATCTGCACATATTTGTTATTTATTGCTTTTTTAATCTTTTGAGAGTGGCGGTTACTAAAAAATGATCGGAGTCGGCGCATGCTCCTCTATATGTTCTTACATCCTTTATAGATTATTGTTTTCGTTTGTTGATTAGTACGTGATCTATTTGTGAAGAGTGTTTTTGGTCCGGTGATTTCCATGTTATCTTATGGTGATTGGGATGTTTAAATTTAGTGCTACTGATTATCATATTTGTTCTTGTTGCCAGTTCGCAGAGCCTTAATCCGTTGTTGTTGGTTTTTTCAT
>JAWQRJ010005182.1:0-10436 GCA_033557515.1 Diorygopyx duplodentatus
TACTTTAACAAACAAAACTTTATTGCTTATGCGAAACTGGGTTTTCTGCTGTAGCCGTGTTAAAGACAAAGCATCGATCCCGTTTAGTGATTGAAAATGAACTAAGATCAGCGCTATCGTCAATGACACCACAGTTTGAGAAAATTTACGCTCAAAAACAGGCCCAACCATCGCATTAATATTTCATTAAAGTTGAATAAAACATGTATTTTTTTCTATAATTTTGTATTGTTTGTTAAATGTGGTAAAATTATCAATTCTTATAATAAATAAATATTTTTTGATGTATAAAAACTATTTTATATAAAATATGGTATATTGTTTACTAACCCATTAAATAAATTGTAATATCAGGAAACAACAATTTTTTTATAAAAAAGGGGGGCGAAGGTACAAAAAGGTTGGAAACCACTGGGCTAATCTAAGACTAATAGTACGTCCGTCTGTTAGGAACACTTTTCCTATTTCTATTTATTTTAGGGAACAAAGTTTCTAATAAAAGTTTCATTGTTTCAAATGTATGACTTTTAAACTATACTGTGTGTCGTGAATAAAACTACGTGAATAGAATTAGTAAAATGGTTATGAAAAAAAATTCAAAAAACCCTTGGAACCCGAGGCCAACTTTGCTTCAAAAAATTTTTTTTTCTTGAAATGTCCAATAAAAAAATAGACATAAATTCACAAGGAATTCAAAAACGTAATGATATATAGGGGGTTCCATTTAAAAAACTCAAGTTGCATAGCGTCTAGAAGAAATGGGACAGCCAGTATATATGAAAATAACAATTAAAATTATAGAAATTGTAGAAGTGTTGACCACAAACTAATTGTGTACCAAAGAGATACCAAAGATAACAGGAAGGTACCATTAGTCTTAGAATACCATAATTCGTCCAGATATGTCAAAATCTCACCAAATTCTCTTTATATGAGAGAAAGTAAAAATATAGTATGAATGACATGCATTATAAAAGAAATAAAAAAAAAATCGAATGGAACCTTTTGTGTAATTAAGATTACCCGTAAAAAGAAATACATTTTTGTCTTAAAAATTGAATGATAATGATTGTTCGTTGTTGTCCCCTTTAATAAGAATTTCTCGGTGAATTTTCAATAAAAATGTCCCACATAAAAGTTTCTCCTTTTCCCCAGGCAATCTAAATCTTCAATAAAAAAAACCAACCATGTTCTCTTTGAACATTTGAACTTCCGTTCTGCATAGTCTATTTCTGGTAGGAACCGGAAGTTGAAAATATCGCTAGTTATAATCACCATAGAGGGCATCAGATTTAGAAGTATACAAGAGTTAAATTGTAATTTTATTTAAGTAATTGACTTTATATATTTCACATTAAAAATTGAAAAATTAGACACCTTTCTATTTAGTTATAGAGTTTCTTTCTTTCTTGAGTTGCACTTATTACGTAAATAGAAGTTAAATCAAGAATTCTACAGTAAAGAAAAAGTAGTGTAGTAATTCTACATTACTATATATTGCTGTGAGAATGTAGCATATAGCTCGTGCAAAGTTCAAATCTTCTTGAGAACATGGAATTACCGCTACAGAATCACCTACGTTCTTTTCCTACTCGTTCACTATTTACACATGATTGCAAGATGAGCAGGTGACGTTCAGTTTGTAAAGCGTTACGCTAGATGAAGGCGCAGAATAAATTGGCGAGAGGTTTACTAAATTGAAATTCCCTGCAAAGTTGCAAAATGCAAGTCTTACTTACCACTCGGAAATGTGTTTATTTCCGGGTCGTGGGTATGCAATAAACTCGACATTTATTTAGATTACGGAAATTAAACCTCACGGAAGGATGCTTTTTGAGCTGTAAGTGGATTAATAGAATATATAGGGGCAATTTCTGAAAAGGATCCATTTACATACTCTTGTAGGAAAGGTGCATTCCATTTTATTTTGAATTAATAATTTTATATGATTCATGCCTTTTCATACGAAATATTGAATTTTCGTGTACTCCACTCACGTATATGGCCTGTCAATGTTGGTTTATATTCAGCCTAGTGTTTTATATTCGATTTAAATTAATTTTAGTTTCTTGTCTATTTTGGAACTGTTTTTTTCATGATCTAAACTGAAATTGTGGAAACATATGGTATATTTAAGAGCGGGCATCTGTTATTCAACTCGCCATATAGGAGTTTGCGAAAATCTTCCTATACATCCATATAATGGTTCAGTTGCTAACAACTATTTTATACACACAAAATTGGAGCCTTGGAAAATTTCCATATGTTCATTGAAATCAATTTAGACGCAACAAAAATTTGCCATATTACTATGAAACTATAAAAACAGACAGATATAAGCTTTTTCTAGAAAAATTCAAGTTGTGTTTTATATTTTCATTAATTTATACTATATTTGTTTACTTGTCATTACTTTATCAGTGATTACTCTGAATGAATTTAGGATAAAATCACTTTGTAATTTTTGCAACACATCTTTTGAACCCTCTCTTCGAAACAGCACTTTTTGTTTTTTCCCATACTTTTGTAACTTTCCATATTTGACAAAATATACGTAGATAGCAAATATACATGAAGAAATATACGAGTGTCGCGCGACATTGATGCGATGGATATAAATTTTGTGTCACAGAAAATATGATCAAACCCCAAGGCAACATTTTGCCCACACCTATACCATCACCAGCATCGACCCCGGTAGTTCGGGGAATATAAAGGAACGCAAAGGGATCAAATATTTCTCACGAGATACCATCCGGGCCTTTGCTTCGTTTGGAACTTTCGATATTGTAGCGAGAGCGTAGACTAAGAAATATTGCGGGAGCGCAAACACCCACCTGCTTAATTATAAAGTTGCCGTTGGGAAACGCATAAAGTTTCCCATTACTACACCCTCAACAGAATCATAATAACAATAGCGCCGAGTCAGTACAAGTCCCTAGACAATTTCTTCGCCGTGTGTGAGACAGCCTTCGTTTACTTGACATGTCGTAATTCAAGCCTAAAGCGCGGCTCGTATGCAATTACTTCTAGCGATTGCGTACCAGTACTTCATTCGGTCGATCGTTTCCATAATTTAATAAACTGGCGTAGAGAGCAAATATTACGTACGTAATATTTGCTCTGTGTACTTTAATTTGAAAGTTGTTGTGCATCCATGCAAAGACTGAAACAGCGTTGGTTCTATATTTCCAATGTAACGGATTAGTATGTTGACATAATGGAAAATATACACTGCCACGGAAGTACGGGTTTAATCGCTAATTCCAATCTCTTCCTACAATTAGATAGACGAAAGTATTGAGTCGTACAAAAATAGAACAAATTTTTTGCTGAAATCCTCGATGATGTAGACCAGGTTTTTCAAATCAAGTCATTCCCCTATTTAAGAAAGGATTTGATCATTGATCTTTACTGACCACTTACTTTCTTCCGTCCATCTTCGGTAAATTTTCGCTTCTATTAATTTTCTTGTAGATCTCTCTCTCTCTCTCTGAACTTGTTCTCCTCCACTCCCATCTCCAACACTTGTTTTGATCATTTGTTTTTATCCATTACATATTCCCCATACATATCCCATCCATGTTAGTTGCTGTATTTCAATTTTCGTTATTACTGATCTCTGTTTTACTTTTTCCCTTATATTATTTCTCGCCGCATCTTTTCTGCTGTAACCTTACGTAAATATTTCATTTTTGTCGCTGTGATCATCGATTTGTGCAACATTTATCGATTTTCGTCAACACTTTATTTATGATTTTAGGTGACAAAGTTGAAAGGTGCATGGTTTTAGTTCTAGTTCCTTCTAGAAGTATTCTCATACATAAAGGTGCCCCATTTCTTGAAGACGCTATGCAACTTCATCTTTTCACATAGAACACCTGTATATTATCGCATTTTTTTAATTTCTTGTCGAATTTATAATCTATTTTATTAAACATATATTTGGTCAAAGTCGTATCGTTTAGAGAAGGTCGGAGTTCTTTATTTCACCAAACCAACGCAGGTCGGTTGGTAATGCAAATCGTAAGCGTAGTCGAAATTTGCATTACCGTAATGCTGTGTATAATTAAACGGAAAGGTTCCAAAGGTTCATAATTAAAAGGAAATCCATTCAATGCATTCGGTCCATCCGATGCCCCCAAATGTGCGGTTACCTTGAGTGGGGGCGCGTTTTTTTTTCATTGTTTCGGTTGTCATAAAACGTCATTTAATTCACGATTTCAAAAAGACCGAGTTTTTCGTAGGCCAAACTGGTTCGTCCAAATGCGTTCCGATCAAATAGTCATCCTGATATGAATACGAACACTGCAGGATAATTTTATGATCTAGTGTATACTATAAGGACATAAAGTCCGCACCAACGCGAGGAATCCCCGCACCACTCCTTATTCGACATTGAGTTGCGCGCGTGTACAATTTATCATCAGTAGTTTTTATTATATTAAAAAGTTTTGTTTGTTCGAATTCATTGTAAATATGGATACACCCCTGCCTAGAAAGCATGTAGACAAGCAGATCAAAAACAATGGAGAGAAAAGTTTTCGGCGGACATTTTACAAAGTGAAACTAAAAAGTTTTCTCATTTTAATGTGTTAACTCTCTCCTCTGACAAATAAATATGCAACAAGTTCCACATTGTTGCACAAGTGGAGGAAGCTGAAGAATCTGTGAACAAGACGCCATTACAACAGAGAAGATTAAAACGATTTAGTGTGTTGGAAATTGGGGATGTAAAAAACAGATTGCACGTGGTGAAGGAAACATAAAATACTACCTTCCAAGCGACGAACTTTATGATGTGATTTATGCGGCTCATGTGGCTGTTGGCCATTTAGGTCGCGACATAATATTAGCTGAGGCTTCAAAAAATCAACTGGTGTGGATCACTCACACGACTTTCTCTCACCTAACCCCCCGATCTTCTCTAAACGGTGCGACTTTGGGCAAATAAATACATGTTTAACATTTTTTAATACATACAGGGTGAGTCTAAATTGTTTTTACAAAATAAGAGGGGTGATAGTACTCATCCAGACGAGTAATAATTACCATAGAACATAGGGTCGCATTCCACTCTGAGAGGCAGAAAAGAGTAAAGTCGAAAAAAAACTTAAACTTTTCTTTACTTTATGTTTGTTTTATTTCTTGTTCCCATTTACAACACATGTATTTATTTTTATTTGCATAATGTGGACGGTTTGTTGTGTTATGTTATAAAAAATACCTGAGAAAGTTCTAAAATTAATTGAACCTGTTAATACTTTCTGTTTATTGCTTCACACTCTTTGATAATTGCTAATTTCACTTTGACGTTTCCATTATTTTAGGTTAACTTAAGTAACTTGTAAAAAATGAATTTTTAACACGTTTTAACATGAATTGGTTTTTCCGCACTGGCTTCCCAGTGCAAAGAAAATGGAAAGAAATTGAATAAAATTGGGCAGCTGGACTTTTTTACCAAGATACAAGAAAGTTTTAAGCAAAAATCGTCTGTAAGCATACGTCAGTTGAAAAAAAATACACCAGAAATAACTACTTTCAATCATTAAATAGTTTCAGTAATCAGTTTTCTGCTGATCTTTTAGTTGATTAACTCGGAAATATTGTATTACTTGAACAGAAAGTTCATTTTTAAACTTTCTCCGGACACCGATATAAAGGCCAAGTTAAAGATTAACGAAGATCTTCATCGAGTGTTTAATTAACTTATATGCCCATTTTGAAAGTTGTCGTTTAGATATCGAAGCCGATATATTAGATTCTACTAACCAAAATGCCTTTAAATTTAGAGCATTGGAAGAGAAAGTACTTGCTTTGAACTGGCACCTAATCAAAGACGACAGTTTGACGAATATCATGCAATTAAGGTGAAAGTTTGAAAATTTTAGTTCGATGTTTTGAATAAATATTTATGCAAAAAAAATGAAATCTAATCTAAAACTAATAGTGCAATTTATGGCAATTGGTCGATCCACCCATCTATCTGTCTGTATGGCCGTCTGTTAACAACACATTTCCTATTTCTATTTATTTTAAGAAAAAAAGTTTCAAATAATAGTTTGTTTCAAATGTAATTTTTTTGCAAAAACAAATTTGCTAATCACTTTTAAACTATACTGTGTGTCCCAGGTTAATGCGAATAAAATTAGTAAAGTGGTTATGAAAAAAACGTATTACTAACCTCCATGTTAAGCAAATATCACTTTTTGTAAAAAAAATGACCAATAACTCCTAAACGGTGCGACTTTGGCCAAATGTATATTTAATAAAATAGACCATAAATTCCATAAGGAACCCAAAAATGTAATAATATAGAGGGTATTCTAGTATTCTAGTCTAGAGGAAATGAGACATGCTGTACATATGAAAATACTTCTAGAAGGGAGAAAGACTGAAACCATGCAGCTTTTATTTGAAACTTTTTTATCTAAAATAATTAGAAACGGTAGAAGTATGGACCACAAATTAATTGTAACGGATATCCAGACGGACGGACGGACGGACAGACCAATGGTCAAAAATGGTACAATTAGTCTTAGAATACCATAATTCGTCCAGCTATATCAAAATCTCACCATCAAAATTTTGGGGTGAATGCATTACTTTCTCTTTATATGAGAGAAAGTAATACACAAAGGAATAAAAATAAATTAAATATTACAAAGGAAATAAATGATAAGCCCCTATTTAAGTATGTGTGGAGTGTGTCAACAGAAAAAACTAAGAAGTCAAGAGGACTAGTTTCAAAGCCGATCCTTCATTCGAAAATAAATAGTAGATGTCAAATGGATCTGATAGATATTCAAACGCAATCTGATGGAGAATTCAAATTTATTATGGTTTATCAAGACCATCTTACAAAGTTTGTTCTGTTTTGCGCATTGAAATCAATAAGAGCGGCAGAGGTAACTTACCACTTAAATTATATTTTTTTCTACTCCCACTTGTATATCGTCTGTTTTCTTTACACTTTGCTGAATGGATATGCACGTACGGATATGAAATCTACCAATCATAAAAAATAATAAATTAGATCTAGGTTGTCAAACGAGTTTGACAACCTCATTTTCAATAAAAAAATTAAATTTCTAAAATCTTTTTTTTATATGTATGTATATATTTTTCATTATTAAGTCGTAGAAAAGGAACACTGTACAACTCGAGTGGAATGTCCATATCGCCCTCAAATGATTGAGGGCGAACTTCATCCTCGTGAGATATGGACACTATATCCACTCTTGTTGCACAAACTACTATAGTTGAAGGTTCCCCAATGGTTTTAGTACTCTACTAAATTTTCAGATTTTTTTCTAACTATAGTTTTTCCACAATCGATCGATGCAGTTCCCGCAGAATAACCCAGTATATATTCATATACAGAGTAGTCCATAAAAAACGCCTCAAGTTGACGCCTCGAATTAAATGATTTCAAAACCAAATTGAATGGTTTGAAAAAGACTACAAACTGGCCACAATTCCATTTTTTTGAATTCTTGTCTTCGATAAGTAACGATGGTCAACTTAATTTTTTTTAATGGAGTGCTTTTTTTATTCGATCTGATAGTTTTTTTCTGCATTCAAGTCAAATTCAGATAATTATTTTCCATGGCATACTTCACAGTTTTGAAAAATAAAATAAATAAATAAATTTAAATTAAATTAAATATTTTTTTTAAACTACTTTTAACTTGTGATACAGGACTGAATGCAGAAAAAAATCAGATCGAATAAAAAAAACATTCCGTTTAAAAAAAATTAAGCATTAAAATTAAGCAAAATTAATTTACCATCGTTAGTCATCGAAGAGAAGAACTTAAAAAAATTCAAATGTGGCCAGTTTGTAGTCTTTTGAAACCATACAATTTGGTTTTGTAATCATTCAATTCAGATGAAAAGTGTAGACGCTATGGCTTGAGGCGTTTTTTTATGGACCACCCTGTATATTAATATTGCTATTTACGATAGTTTTGATTGATTAATATGAGCACACATATTAAATTGTTTAGAAACAAAACTAAATTTTAAAGACAAAATTCTAGAAACAAAACATGCAAATATCCCTTTTCAACGTAACAACTTAATTGTTACAATTCCCCCGAAAACATGTAAAAATTTTAAGATCCCAGTTTAAGAATATAAGGATGAATTCTTATTACGATGAAAACAAGTATTAAAAAATTTCAATACTCCAGAAAGTCTTGCAAACGTAAATAACTTGCTAATGAATTAAATAAATTGTATTGAAATTAATAACATGTAAATAAATTGTCTTGAAACAATTGCATATCTCTGTTATGTGCAATTTTAATCCTTCTCCAATAAAGACGACACTTGACGCTTTATATTTGGAAAGTATTAGTTTAAATTCACAAACAGAATTAAATAATTAAACTTATCAAGGGACTTTTCATTGTCAGAAGAAAAGAGTATGATAAAAAATCTTTTATTTCAATACGCAGATATTGTGCACAATTACCAAATCCCATTAACTTTTTCCTCAGAACGTAAACAAAATATCAATTTAACAAATGACACCCCAATATTTCAAATATCGTATAAACAACCTTATAAAAATAAATTGGAGATAAATAAACAAATAAAAAAATTATGGAACAAGGAATAATTAGAGAAAATAATTCCCCGTGGAGTTCACCTGTTGCATTAGTACCGAAAAACCAGATGCCTCTGGAGAAAAGAAATATCGATTAGTCATTTATTATAGCAGACCTAACAATAAAACTATTAAAAATAAATATTTTCTACCAAAAATAGAACAAATACTTGCCGAATTAGGAAAGGCAATATATTTTTCATCCCTTGATTTAGCTTCAGGTCATCATCAGATTGAACTAGATGAAAGAAAAAGACGAAAAACAGCTTTTATCAAGATAATGGATCAAAAGAATTTAACAGAATGCCTTTTAGACTTTGCAATGCCCCTAATACATTTTAATGTGTAAAGAACAACATATTACAAGGTTTAACAGATAATATACATATGTCATGTACATCCAGACGATATATACGTATTTTCCAATTCACGCAATAAAAATACACTACTAATAATTTAAATCACATAACATATTAGACTCACAAAAGAAGTTTTTTGCTCGTTGACGGTTGTCATCTTCCTCCGTTTCGATGACGGTTGTCACCTTCCTCAGGGCTATAATTAAAAAAGAATGTCGTTACCAAAAGGGGGGTTATAATCTAACAAAAACAACTTACTATTACAACATATTACGTGTGCCCATTACAAAAGTTAGTTAGTGATTAGTTTTAGTTAAAGTTAAAAAATCGAATGTAAAAAAATGTGCATGCCATAAGAAAAGAAATGCATCAACTAAGTACAAAATTATAGAAAAGAAATTTATAAAAAATATAATTCACACTAGTTATTCTATCTGCTAAAGCAATACAGGAAAGAATAAAAATGGGGGCTAACTACTTTGATTTCATTTCTACTTATCGACTTAAGAAGATTTTGACGCTTTCGCCGCTCGCCGTGTTATAGCTCAGTTATAAGCTGGAGACCGTGCATAGTCACAATTGTTGTAGTCTTCCCATCCGGCGTTGCAACTTTTGCAACAAAAGAAAGTGAGAACTTCAGAAAACCTTCATAGCAGCCAAATGGGTATATCTAACAGAAAAAATCATATTAGGTTACTAGACTAACTATAAAATAAATAACTATTAAATTAACTATTCAAAATTTCTTGATGTACCATTAGAGGGTGTGTCAGCAAAATCCAGACAAAGTTCGATTTGAATTTCTTGATTTATTTGACTCTAACAGGAGAGGTTTGTTGAGATTCGGGTAGGCCAAATGCGTGTGTAAGAGGTGCACAAATACGTAAAACTTCTTCTCATTGCCCACCCCTTCTTTGGATTTGGCAAGGGGCTTGAAAACAACTCCCGTAAAGTTGACGTAGGGTCGGTGGTTAACCTTGCCCATTTCCCTTCAGGAGGATTTGTCCATGATCACAATCAATTGTTATCCTTTTGGATCCTCCGTCCTATAAACTACTCTCAAGTTTTTGGTATTTAACACATTCTGCCTTCAATCTTGGAGATTATTACTTCCAGTATCTCTATCGGTCCCGGAATCCAAACCAATGTTCTTATTGGTTTTGGTAGGTTCTTTGCCTCTGTTTCTTGAAGCGTCGCCCCTTTCAAAGGTGTCTCTTAGGTTATGTTAGCCTTGTTGTCAACAAGACGACGAAGCATTGTTTACACTCAGAGATATTTCACTAATTCCTGTTTATACCAATTAAACAAGGGTACGTTAATAAATATACGATGGGTGATATGGTTTTTAAAACATTTTTAAATTGCATAATAATTATATACTGTATTCTTTAAAACATGCCGTTTTGGGCACATTAGAATTGAACAGTACCTGGTAGACCGAGCTAGCGCTCGGTCTATCAAGT
>JAWQRJ010005183.1:0-10434 GCA_033557515.1 Diorygopyx duplodentatus
AAATTTGAGGTAGCATAGAAAAGAAAAAGATTGCATTGAGTAATATTCCAGCGTCAATGTCTGCAATTTTGTATATCTAAACCGTCATTTTCTAATTTCGTTAAAATCATATTTGTGGTTTCCTCAGCAGTTTTTCATTTAGTTTCTACAAAGTCAATAAACGATTCTACAACTTTAATTGCGCTGCCACCAATAACTAAATGTCTAATAATTTGATTGGTTTGATCTTTGTGAGAAATATCTGGAGTGCTGTCAAATATCCAACAAAAGTATTTAGCTTGCTTTATTTGATCCATAATTTTTTTTTCTAAACTCTTGTATTGTGGTCAATCTTGTTAGGCCACAATCTTCTTCGCCAGTATTTGAGGTAGGTCTTTCCTCTTCAACAACATTAGAAGAAGTTTTTCGCCTTCGAGGGCCACTTCTTCGCCAGTACTTGAAGCAACAATATTAATAGAAGTAGAAGTTGATTCACGGGAAATGTATTTGAGTAGTGCTCCAGTGTTCTTATTCTGGATTTCCTTCCTTGCCTTCTTTTTTTCTAAATGACGCTCCACTTTTTTTATTCGTTTCATCCTACGGATATAATAAAACATAAATTATATATATTCTTGTTATAATTTAACAAGAATATCAAATCAGCAATAAAAGTGCCGCCGGTCGGTGCGGACCACCCCCATTTTAACATTTTACATAAGGCAGCTTATTATTTGATATTATACTTTTTCTACCTTGCTTTTCGAATTTATGCAATTTAGCAAACTCTTGAAGATGAGCCTTCTTGTAAAATTAGTGACGTTAAAAATAAGTTTTCTTCGAACTTTCCCTACTCCACTACAGTTACCAGAACCAAAAGCTTTCCGGAGATATTTTGGGAAGTAATTTTGTTGTGAGGTGCATCACAACAATATTTATTATGTGTTTCAAATATACAACATATTATTTATAAATTATTAGATTCATCATTAACAGGGTCTACCGTCTACCATGGACTGTCCATTAAAAATATATGGGGAACGGATAAACCTAGAACACTGAAAGTTTGGGTTTAGATATGGTAGGAAGAGAAGATAAAAATATTTTCAATAAGCTGACGATTCCGGTTATACCGGAAGTTGACAATAGCTTTATTAATTTAAATGGAATGACCCCATTTTAATTTTTTTTCATAATCTACATTCAATTTTCAACAAGGTTCGTAATACATTTGCCAGGTCTAAATTTAATTGTTTTCGAGACACTGAATTTTTTCGCAAAAATTGTGCAACCGCAGCAACATTTTGAAAAATCGAATTTTCATAATTAGACTTATGCGATAATGTTTATACTTCATTAACCATTAGTTGCATCTTTCAAATTTTCAGAAATACCCAGAAATATAAATTTTAAGAATGCCCGGCGGGGCATTCTTACGTACATTCTTTACAAAATTGAATTTAAAAATAACAAAACTTTAAATGACAAAAAGTTTGTTTTTAAATGACACCTACCAAATATTTTTATCTTATCGAATGTAGAATTCAAATCCTCGTTACACGGTATTAGGTTTCACTATACCTATAATGTATCCTTTCCCGATTATTTAAGGTTTTTCGAGCTCTTGCTGCAAAAGCGATTCTTTAACAATACATTCAGTTGTTGTAAATTGGGCTGCCTCCACATTAATGATCAATTTTGACGTTTGTGTAACTTAGGTTGGTTGATTTCACATTTAGGGTGAAAAATTAATGATTTCCCATGACTTATAAAATTGGATTGTAAACTTCTCAATCTTGTTCTATTAAGCGGCGGCAAGTTCGGATATTTTTCGTTAAACGTCCTGCACGTTCTACTTACTGTTTGTTGGCATCGACCATGAATTATAAATAAATTCATAACATCAACATTGGAGTAATTATTAGTTGCCATTTTAGAACACAGTAATGACTTGCCAACGTTGTCAAGAACTAAGCATGTGAAATATCTTGATAACTCGATTTCCAAATGATACCTGCATTAATTTTTCACCTTATATATGAAATCAGCCAACCTAAGTTACACAAACGTCAAAATTGATAAGTGATTGGTAGGCAACCCAATTTACAACAAATGAATGTATTGGAAAGGACCGTTTTTGCAACAAGAGCTCGAAGAACCTTAAATAAAGGGATACATTTTAGGTATAGGGAAACCTAATACCATTTTTTAACGAGGATTTTAATTCTACATTCGATAAGATAAAGATAATTGGTAGGTGCAATTTAAAAAAAATAACTTTTTGTCATTTAAAGCTTTCTTATTTCAAAATTCAATTTTGTAAAGAATGTACGGATGAATGTGCTGCCGGGTGTATTTCTGAAAAGTTCCATGTCTCAACTAATCGTTAATGAAGTATGAACATTTTCGCATAAGTCTAATTATGAAAATTCGAGTTTTCAAAAAGTTGCATAATTTTTGCGAAAAATTTAATATCTCAAAAACGATTAAGTTTAGACCTGCCAAACGTATTACGTGTGGCAGGCCAACAAATAGGGTTATACCATTTAAATTAACATCTAAAAACCCAATAAAACGATTAAGTTTAGGACTGGCAAACGTATTACGTGGGTTGTTGAAAATTGAATGTAAATTAAGAAAAATAAAATAAAAATTCAGGTCATTCCATTTAAAATAACAAAGCTGTTGTCAACTGTATAACCGAAACCGCCAGATTATTGAAAATATTTTTATCTTTTAGTTCCCTTCCTACTTGAACTTTGACAATATACACTTGTGCATTCAGATAAAAATTATTTTCCAATATACTAACATAAACTAATTCCCAGTATAATAATATTCCCTAACTTCCCCAAATTCCATAACTTAATTATACCTTTTAAAAAGATATTGTTGTCAGCTAAAATATAGAAAATCTCAGATTAAACATTGTTGTTCCTTTCACCCGCTTGCTGAATCGAAATACAATTGGAAAAGTTTTAAAACTGCTTTAGAAACTGCAATATCTTCTTAAATCTTATATTTACATATTTCGTAACTTCGATGGCCGATATCTGCTAAAGTAGAAGAAATACATCGACAGTTCCTAATAGAAAAAGAAAGAGCAGTTAATTCTCTCTAAGAAATCGTCTAGAATATGTTTTTAAATCGAACAATTTAAGAGAAAAACAAGAGATTACAACACTTTACAATTTTATCTCAATATATTGGAGGTACAAGAAAGTTTTTACGATAAAAAATAAAGAACGAATAATTTTTAGTACAAAGAATCTAATGAAGTTGTTTTGAATTATATAATTTTGAAGAAATTTTAAAAATTACACACACAAAATACAATTTTATTTTCTCCCTAACGGGAACATCTAATTTTTGCTGCTTTCGTAACTTTCCTTAAAGATATCTGCTGAAGTAGGGGAGGTGGATAAAGAATCTTTTGTAAGAAAAGAAAGATATGTTATTTCTCCGTAAAAAACTACATATAAAATATTTATAACACCAATAAGTTAAAAGAAAAACTAGAAACTGCAGAAAGATACAGTTTTGTCTAAAAAATACGATTTACATAATGCAATCAAAGATATGTCGGAAAATATGAAAGATACGGGAAATTTTTATAAGTAAAAAATAATTAGCAAATAATGTTATGCAGGAAACTTCCCTACAATTTTTTCTATAGTCTATTATTTTGAGAGAAATTTAAAAAATCGTCCACCTTATAGATATATTTTATATTTTCATCTTTCAGAACTTTGATTAAATATACCTGCTAAAGTAAAGGAGGTAGATAAAAAATATTCAATAAAAAAGCGAAGACCAGTTAATTTTCTGTAAGAAATCGTGTAGAATACGTTCTTAAAGCGGAGTGATTTAAGAGAAAATCAAAAAATTGCAACACGTTACAGTTTTATCTAAGAAAATTCTTTTTCTTGATACAACCAAAGATATTTCCGGAAATATTGGAGGTACAAGAAAATTTTGCGGATAAAAAGTAAAGAACGAATAATTTAGAATCTCGAATAGAGTCTTAGAATTAGAGTCTAGAATACGTTCTTAAAACCAGTAATTTAAGAGAAAATCAAAAAATTGCAACACGATTCAGTTTTATCTAAAAATGATTTTTTTCTTCATATAATCGAAGAAATCTCTGGAACTATTGGAAGTGCAAGAAAATTTGGCGATAAAAAATAAAGTACGAGTAATTGTTGGTGCAAGCACCCTAATGAAGTTATTTTGGATTACGTAATTTTGAACAAAAATCACACCGGCCAAACAATTGTTTTTCTGAAGGACGGCGTATCTCATTTTTGTATCTTTCGTAACTTTGATTAAAGATACCTGCTAAAGTAGAGGAGGAAGATAAAAAATCTTCAATAAAAAAGCAAAGACCAGTTAATTTTCTGTAAGAAATCGTCTAGAGAGTGATTAAAACGGGCGATTTAAGAGAAAATGAAAAAATTGCAACACGATACATACAGTTTCATCTAAAATTTCTTTTTCTTGATACAACCAAAGATATCTCCGGAAATATTGGAGGTACAAGAAAATTTTGAGGATAAAAAATGAAATACGAGTAATTTTCGGCATAAAGACCCTAATGAAGTTATTTTGAACAACGTAATTTTGAAGAAATATCAAAAATCACACCGACAGAAGCTTTATCCGTTCCCCATATATTTCTAATGGACGATCTACGGTAGACACCTGTATAAAGAGCTAACTGTGTTTTAAGGCATTATTTGTTTGCATAAATCAAAATTAAATTGTTGTGGTTCGTTTTAGTCAGAACATGAATGTAAGGATTCTGCAATTGTTTGTTGCTTAGAGGTGGTTATTTGTCAACTTTTGCAAAATGCAAAATTGTTTACACATGTTGCTTAATGTTGTATTTTTTTATCGCATTCAATCTAAAATTAGGAACAACAATAATGTAACAAGGATCTAATCTTTAAATAACTTACAACGTGGCGTCTTTATACAGGCACGGAAAAATAATCTGCCATTTTATTTTCTACTTTGGTAACATCCTTTTCCAAAAAAAAATTTAAAAATATGCAAATAAGCAGAAAATAATAATAAAAAATATTAAGTCTTATTAATGACTTATTTTTACATAATGCCTACATATTTTAATATAAAATATATCTGATTATAATATTTATAATAAGCTTAATGCTTAGAAATCCGGACTCTAGTAATAAGTATCTCTATATGGCCGCACTATGGAAAATGATAAAATGTATAAAAAAAAATTGAACCATTTATAATTGCATTTTATGATGAATTACACGTACATACGTAAAACATTACACACAACCAGAGCTGTAAAAGTCATTGCTTCTAATTACTCTCTTAGAAAAGTAAGTTCTTAGTTCTTGCTGAAACGTAACAATATGTAACTAAGTTACTTTAAAAGTATTCTACCACTTTTACAATAATAAAAAAAACAAATTGTGTAACAACATAACTTTAAAAGTGACTGCCAAAGTTTTTAAATTATGCTTACTTTTTACATTTTATAGTTACTAAGAGTAGGTAACTAATTACTGAGAAGAATTTTTTTAATACTTAGTAAAGTAACTTCATTACGACTAAAAGTAAGGTATATAGTGCGTCCAAGCCGACGTGAATAAAATCGATAAAATTCTTAGGATAGAAAATTTGGGAAAACGCTTAATTTTATACTAAAAATTCGAAAGGGTTGTGACGTCATTGAGTACTTTTTCAAATGGCAACCTACACTTTTGTAATGACTGGATACAGATTAGTTGCCTTAAAACAACCTGCAAATATAGGGGTGGGTTTCATAAGAGAACTACATTTTCAAGAAAAAAGAGTTGAAATTAAATAATACAACAGGCAAAAAATTAGTTGCCGCAATCGCCATTGTGTTGCTCCAGCCATTTCCCAAAAAATCAGTTTTTTTGCCAGCTTGACTGTCAAGCTAGCAAAATCAAACCAAAAAATATCTACTATTATATATAGCTACTATTTGATTACCACAATCGCGATTTTGTTGTGCTGCTTGCTTAATATTAAGCTATTATTTAAACTTATTATTTCTGTAAAAAATTGGATGTATGATTTGGTGTCTTGCTTCTACGCCATATTTTTTTTAAACTCTACACTATGTGCCAGTGGTCAATTCAGCAATGGTTTTTGATTACCTTTGGGCAGTATACGTCACTCGTTAAATATTTAATTAATTATTTTGAAGTAATTTCTTAGAGTTGATTCCTTAAGGGTACAAACGAACCCCATAGGGTACAAACGAAACCAAAGGCGGCACAATCTCTACGACATACCCCGAAACAGCACCCGCTTACTGAATTAAAATAACTACAAAAATATTCAAGTTACAAAGGTACAAACGGGTACAAACGATCGATAATCTAATGTAGATGTAAAAAAAAATTTGAAAAAATATTGCTAGTAATATGCAAACTAGGTTTGGGTATAGTTTGATAGTGAAACCAACAATTAAATTTATATATATATTATAAAACGATATATTCCTAAAGGTTTCAATGATAAAACCTGTACACAAAAAGCCGACAATATTTATATACATTATATAATGGCTGTGGTCATGTGGACAAGATAAAATTGACTAAAATACAACAAACAGCAACAACTTTGACAGCAAACATAGCTTTTATATACAGGCAAGTGAAACATATTATCAATCTAATGAAAGACATATCACCCCTTAATTCCGGGTAAGGTATAATACGGTGAACCAGACAAATAAAATATTTTTATTGTTTGTAGAGTCCCTGAAGATGGGCACCAAAAACCGAAACATGTAGGACATGAAATAGAAATCAAATATAATCCGAAGTGTATAATTAATTCCAAATAAAACACAAATATATACGGGGTCCGGCACGATGAGCGTTCATTAGGAAGATATGGAGAATATTTCCTAAATTAGTGTAGATGGCGATATATGTCCGAAACATTCAACATTATCTTCGTTAAGATCTGTAAAGCCTTGCCTTGTAACTAAACATCGTCGATCACGTTTATGTGGTATTATTATATGGAATCTTCGAGACTTTTAAACTGTTTTACTTAGTATCGACTTCATCAACCTCAGTCGATTATCATCATTCGACTTCATTCGATGCAGCAGGTATTAAATTGTTCCACTTCCTTTGTTTGATTATTAACTTATTTTCTGGTGAGGTATAAAAGTTCAAAATGACACCATCCAATAAAGCTTGCGGGGCTCATCACATCTAATCAAAATGTTTGGGATCTTCACAAAAGTAATTTCACTCTATTTTGCTTAACGCTTTTGAGGTGAGAAGTACATATGTACTTCTTTTCATGCTAATGACGCAAAAGCATTCAGTGAACCCGGTTTCGAAACTCAGGACAAAAACTAAAGAGAAAACTGGAAAGGACAGATCTAATATGGCAGAGTAAATCTGAAAAATACTATAATATTTTCAATGTGAGAATAATTGCCTTGAAATTTTCAAGACACTAATTATAAATCGCACGCGGGAATATTATATTTAGTTAGTTTTTAATTCCCAACATTGTATCGGGCATTTGAAATGTTATGTTTCCTATCATCTGATTACGAATCATCAAACAAGCAAAAAATCTCAATTCATTTTAGTTACAGTACTGTAACTTAATGGTAATAAAACTGTAAGTATGATACAATTAGTAGGTAAACGTGGTTGGGTTATTAGTAGGTTTAATAATCCAACCATTGGGAATTCCTAAAGAATATTTGTAGAATTTAAAACAGAAGAGTGGGTTTCTTAAAATGTAAATTAAATTATTCATTAAACACCCAATATTCCCTCAGCTTTTAATTAAAATGGATTCAATACATCACTTTTTTAAACAGTACAGCATACCAAAGAGCTTTAAGAGGCATATATCTACCACAGAAAGCATACCTTATCTGGAATACGATAGGCTCAGTGGGGCGGTCCTTATTTAGGGTAGTTTTTATGTATTCGCCCGCCAGATTGGTTCTAAATCATTTAAAAAAACATCCTTAAAAGGCTTACTTTCTTACTTACATTACTCAATCTTTTTTAATAAAATAATCATATTCTTATGGGTTTAGGTGTAATCTTTGCAAGCGTGTATGGTGTCTTGATGGTAGTATTTTTTTTACAATATACCAAATATAACCATTAACCATAATTTATTTTTTATTTCTATTTCCAATCAATATTACACGCATCTTTAATCATAAGCTATTAGCAGTTGAGCAGCAAAAATAAGTACATCTACAAGTTGACAGGACAATTGCGAAAGACAATGTAAGACAACCTCCATTAGGCAGAACATCAAGAGTCAGCCTGAGGCGTACACCGTGTACCAGGGAACATTAACAAGTCTATTGTCTCGCAAATTTATAGCGATGACCCTTCACCTTTCAGTCAAGATCTCGCACGTCTTCCAGCGAACAAGTCCTCCCGAGATATCCTTTTCCGTGGGGAATTCAAAGAATGGAACGTTTAATCAGCGAGCTACTGGTTCTACGTTAGCCTTTCATGCAATAATTTGAGTGGATGACATTGATCTTATCGGGTGGGATTTTTGTACCTTTCAGAGGAGCAGTAAATAAATTTTAAATGGCACTTTAAACTGAGTGGCTGTACAAGTGATAGACAATCAGGTAAAAAAGGACCTTGTTACCTTGCCGATTCCTGGTGTGCTGCTTAACCTTCCCGGAAATCCCAAAGTCCACGAGGAGCAAAACCAAAATGATCACCGCTTTCAACATATTCGCACTAAAAGAGAACAACAAAAATCACCAATCACAAAAGTGTCGTGTTATCGCGAGGTCGGATCGCAGTCATCGCAAACCCCATGTATTCTTTGGGGTTATATTCGCGTTCTTTCAGTCACGTGGCGAAGACCGAGTTCGGCGGTCGAGGTACAGCCTCTGCGTAGTCACCAAAAGAACTGAAAGCTCCGGTCGAGGCGAACAGTATACAAGTAGAGGAGATGGTAGAGACCTATGCAAGACAGAAATAACCAGTTCTTGGGGCGCCTAGGAGCATTCGAGGATTGGCGGGCCTTTTGTAAACCTACCGTCCTCGTGCTTCCCTCCTCGCATGGTAAATACCGGAAGTGTGTGGATGTAATTTCGGCACGGGAAATGGAATGGAACGAAATCACTAATTCGAGTCTGCTTATTTCAGATTTACGACCGCAATTAGTAACGGCAAAATTTATAGTTTGTGTACTTTACCGAGTAAAGTAGTATGTGAGCAATGATGGATGGTGCTTGTACTACCTCTTGGTAAACGTTTCGATTTGAGGACTAAAAACAGGATAGGAAATTAGGAAATGCTATACTAAGGGTTGCAACAATTTTATTCATAATGTGCTTATAATTAAGGAAATCGTTTGCCTGCCGAAAAGATTAATGTGTCTAAAAACATCTAACTAAAAATATCAAAAAACGGAGGTCCTTGGTGACTTTGATTTGAAGTCCTTCGATTTGTCTTTAAACCCTTCACCATCTTCATAGTCATCTTCCAAATCCTCCTTCACAGTACCCAACCATCTTCTCTTCGGCCGGCTTCTTCGTCTCTTAGTGCCTACTCCTCTTTCCAATACCATTTTTGTAGCCCTCTGTTCCTGCGGTCTCCAAACATGCTCTAACCATCTCAATTTATGTTGTTTCGCGATGGTTGTTATTTTAGGTTTCTTGTATAGTGCCACCAATTCTTGGTTTGTTCTTCTCCTCCATATGTCACACTGTTTTATGCCTCCATATAGTCTTATGCCGACCATAGTCTTCCGCCCATAGTCTTCCGCCGCCTTTTTCAATATTTTGAATGTATTGTTAGCTGTTAGCTCTTAGCTGTTCTTTCGTTCTTGTAATTAATACTAGATCATCCGCGTAGGCTGCGCATTGTTGTTTTTATCGGTATATTGTGCCTCTTGTATATATGTTACTTTTTCTTAGTATAGCTTTTAGTGTTATATTAATGAAACCCAACAAATCAGAAAAGAACAGACACAAAATCATGAAGAGATCATAAAGTTAAACCAAGAAAACAAACAGTTGAGAAAGGAAATAAAAAATCTGATTGCAAGAGTGGAGCAGCTCGAAAAAGAAAGGGAGGGGAAAATGTTGATGATTACAGGACTGAAAATGGAAACAGATGATGACAGGAAACTGAGTGAAGGTATGAAAATTCTTTTAAACCAGAAACTTAGTTAAAGTAAAACAAAGAAGGTTGGCGAAAAAACATGTGTCATTGAAATAGATTCTATGACTGACAAAATAAGGGCACTAAAAAATAAAGTTATGCTAAAAGACATAGAAAGGAACAGAAATGCATAAACACCGACCTCAAAAAGAATGAACAACGTATACACTAAGAGTAAATAAGTCCGTACCATTAGCACGCCATTGCCAGGCGCATGTCCGCCCCACCATAACTTAAGCCGCGCCCAAAGCCTTCAATACGT
>JAWQRJ010005184.1:0-10433 GCA_033557515.1 Diorygopyx duplodentatus
GCGTCTGTAGTAATTATAAAGGGTTCATTGAAATTTGGGTATTGTAATATGGGATCATTACATAGCAAAGTTTTGCATTTTTCAAAACATTTCTTATATTCATAATTTATTATTACTTTTTGATCTTTTGCTAAATATTTAGTCATTGGTTTCAATATTTTAGCATAATCTTTTATGAATTTACGACAATACCCTAATAAATCGGGGAATGATTTTATCTCGGTTTTTGTTCTGGATGGGGGATATTTTTTAATTGTCTCTATTTTTGATGGATCGGGTTTTACTCCTTCGTTGATAATTAAATGTCCAAGATATTTCAATTCCTTTTTCAAAAATTCACATTTGTCTAATGAAATTTTAACTCCATTTTATTGTAATCTTTTAAATACTTTCTCTAATCTATCTTTGTGTTCTTGTAATGAAGTTGAAAAGATTATAATATCGTCTAAATATACATGACAGATTTCGTCGTTTAATCCTGTTAGTATATTATTCATAGTTCTTTGAAATGTACTTTGTGCGTTACATAAATCAAAGGGCATCTTTGAAAATTCATATCAACCCTGATCTGTGATAAAAGCAGTTTTCTCTCTATCTTGCTCTCTCACTTCGATTTAATGATAACCTGAGGCTAAGTCTAAACTTGTAAAATAATTAGCTCTTCCTAATTTATCCAATATTTTAGTTATATTTGGCAAAGGGTATTTATCGTTTATTGTCTTCCAGATTTATTTAATTTCTTTGGGACTAACGAGACTGGGGATGACCATGGAGAATTACTTTCTCTAATAATTCTTTGATCTAAGATTTTATCTATTTGTCTTTTTATTTCAATCTTCTGATTATATGGCTTTCTATGTATAGGTTTTTGATAGATTGGTACGTCATCAGTTAAATGTATTTCGTGTTTAATTTTTAAATGAAAAGTTAATGGTATGTCATTATTATGAAATATCGAATGATATTTATAAAGTAAATTCTTAATTACAACTGCTTCTTCTGAGTTTAGATGATCAGGTTTTATTTTTCTTTAATTGTCTTTGTTTGAATATTTCTTACTTCATTTGGGTTTAATTCTGAAACTTTATTCTTTATAGAGTAATTCATTTCCTCTACGTTTATGAGTTCGACACTTATTTTTATAGGATATTCATTAAAATTTGTTACTTCTACTAAAGCTTCATGATGATTTACTGTTATCATTGAGCTTGGAATTTCTACGCCTTTGATTAATTCTGTATGATTCAGTGCATACTGTCCTTTACTTTGACTCTACTTATCTGTCGCATTCTCGCGGGTATTTCTAACGCGGGATTGTTTAGCTTGAATTGAATAGCTGCGTAAGGTGTCTCTAAGATTTTATTTTTGTAATCTAACCTTGCTTCTAACATTTCCAGTATATCACTTCCTATGATACCGTCATATTTTTCCGAAAAATCTATCACGCTAAAAGTATATACATAAATGATCTGGATCGTTGAATATTTGTAAGCTGGGTATTTTAATTTTATATTCCTTTTGAGTGATACCATGTATTGTTTTCACCTAAAATTGTTCATAAAGTGCAAAGTCTTGAAAATAAATTTCAACTAAATATTATGACAAACTTGAAGCTGATGCTCCGCTATCAATTAAAATTTTAGCATTATTTAATTCTGGTACAGTAATATAAGGTAATCTATTTAAATCTTCTAATTATTTTTTCTAATTTGTTTCTAATGATTCTCCGAGGCTGTTGTAGGAAAATTTTCATTTTCATCCTCATAAAAATTTTGTTCGTCTTGTTCGTTTTCATAAAATTCACCTTGTTTATATTCGCTTTCAATCGAATATTGGGATTGCAAAGGTGTTTCATTATTATCGGAATCTGTTTGATAATATACAATATTATACATATTTTGTCAGGGTTTATTTTGTAACATTTTTGATCTACTTTGCGATGCGTCCGTATCCATTGGTATTGGATAGTTTTTTGAAGAAATGATGTGTTTTGAACCGATGGTTTAATTGGGATTCATCGTAAAATTGTTTTGGCTGTTGTATAAAAGGTCTTGAAGCATTGAAATTTTGTCTGTATTGTGGTTGTGAAATCATCGGATTTTGTGGTGGATTAAAGTTATTAAAGCGTTGTCTCTGAAAATCAAAAAAAAATCATACAATATTATTTCTGTAGCATTTTGTTAGTTTCAGCTAATATTATCAAACTGTATATTGAAGTAAATAAATAAACAAACTATACATAGTTCAAGAACAAATCAAGATATCTAATCGTTTGTCTATTTTAATCGACTTTGTTTCTGTGTTTAGTTTTGGAGATACCAATGGTGGCCATCGAAAAATTCACCACCCAGTATATATCCTGAAGATGGAATAATTTGTTTTATTGCGAAAGTAATCCAGAATACTATTAAGTGAAGTTTGTACATATAACGTTAGAAGGTAAACTAGACGCAGTGATCGCTGCCATTATCCAGTTTGAAACGTTTTGATTCTTTTGTTTTTAAATAATAGCTTGAAGCTCCAGGCGGCCAATATTTCTACGCCGAAGAAACGAACCTAAACGGCGGAGTTGTACGAAAATAACCCACCGCTCGCAAGGAGTTCACGGAGACATTTAATTAAAACCAAGAATTTATACCATTCATAAATCTTTATTTAGCATTATGCCACGCAGAAGTCATAAACTATTTATGAGTGAATATATGCTGATATTCGCCCGCGCATGTATACCCATGTAGTACCTAAGTATGCATGTATGTACGCGAGGGTATTGTGAGACGTTTTAACAGCGACTCTCCTTTCTTCCTTTGCATCAACAAATAATAAAGGCGAACATGTAAGGACTAATGTTTCACACTATATTTTACGTGACCGACACAGGGCGCAGAGTCAGCCCCTCTCTCTTTGCCCGCACAATGCTTTTCTTTCTGTTTTGTCTTTGGCGCGCCTTTTTCCGCCGGTAATTTTCCGAGAATCGTATGGTAACGCAACCCCCTGTTGACGGACTGCTCCAGTGCGAACCTGACTCACCAGAACCGACCCGCCGCCCGCCTGTCGCGGATTTTGCTTACGCGATAAATAATACGTGATTTATGACATTAGCGCATTGTTGTGCGCTTTATTGAAACGCTTCCACCGTCACTCTGACGTTTATAGCGCGATGGACATAAAGGATTAATGGCGTAAACAGAAACAAGAAATTATTTGCAAAGATCCAACGCTCCGAGTCACAACCCGACGCTGTAGGTCTGTTTGCCGACGAAAAATAATTTGTGGTTGTGAAGCAGGTTATGACTGTAGGTTAAAAACAGATGCGCCTGGAAGCCAATCATTAAAGTTACGGGCATATAAATAATTTTGAAATAGGATGTACATACAGTGTTTATGTTCAGTTTAAGGCTAAAACTTGCAGTATTCAATTATGAGTGTGTAGTCTTATGGTTCAACTCCAACAGACAGAATAAAACCATAACAAACTATAAAGTGTATTTGAAGAATTCTGCTATATGTTATAACCTGTAGATTATTAAAAAAAATATATCTGTCATTGCCTCAGATTTCATTCTGGTCAGAAAAGTGCCCGAAAAATATGTAAATAAGTTTTGTCTAATTTACCACACCACCAAATTATTATATACCTGGTGCGTTATCTGTGGCGATTGCATATGGGCCAAATGAAAATTTAACGGAAGAGGTGAAAGATGAATTCTATAATCAACTACAGGAAACAGTACATGAAGCAGTGGAAACATTGGTAATGATAGGAGACTTAAATGGTAGAGTAGTAAATGACGTGGCTAGTTGTGGATTTGGAAAAGCGGACGATGAAATATATACTTGGAAAAGCACGATGAAATTATCTCCTCAAACAATTAAGTATATGGGAAACTATAGAAAGGGCATAGAAGGAGAAGCCAAGGAGTAGGAAATGGCGGTTATCATATTGTACAAAGGGGACAGCAAACAATGTGAAAGCTACCAGAGTTATGTTAACTGCCAAGGGTAAGGTATACGAAAGAATATTGGAGGATATACTGAGACGGCAGGTGGAAGACGAAACGGACGAGGAGCAATGTGAATTCAGAGAAGGAGAAAAGCACACAGGATTTGATATTCACACTGAGGCAACTGCCCAAAAAATTAACAGAGAAATGGTGAAAGGCCTCTTTCCTATCTGTGTTACATTGATTTGGTACCTAGAAGAAAAATGATAAGTACCAAATTATTTATTACAATAAAAGATGATCATTAATTTTGGTTTTCATTGCTCAGTTACTATCAAAAAACATGCAGGAAGTATGATCCAATTTATGGTATATTTATTGGTAATTTATGGCTATATTCAACGTGGCGTACAACCTGTTTCCATCGCGCCGTTAGCGGCGCCTATTCTGTTGATCAGTCGAATGAAGCGGTCGACAGCCCGCAGAATCTCTGGAATGGCACAGAAGCGGGGCAGTTCCTTCATCTTGTGGATAAGATCAAAGTCACAGGGAGTTAAGTCCGCGGAATATTGTGGATGGTAGACTACTTCCCAGTCCCAGCGAGCAAACACATCAGCCACAGCTTGCGCTACGTGCGCCCGAGTATTGTCATGCAAGATGATGGAAGATACAGAAAGGGTCGCCGCTTCTACCTCAACGTTGGTCGTAAATTGTTTTCCAAAAACGAACAATAATACTGCTCATTGGCGGTCTACCGTGGGGGTACCGTATGCATGAGGATAACCCAATCACGGTCGTACACAAGAATCACCATCGCTTTCACGTTTCTGGGGGTCTAAAGAAACGAGCGATTTCCGTGGAGACCCGTAATGACGTCATTCATTTAATTGGCGTTCTATTTTTGGCTCATACGACTTCTCCCATGATTCATCCGGCGTAATGATGCGGCGTAGGAAAGCGCCTCCTTCGTGCTCATAGCGCTCCAAATGGGCGCTCGTTGCGTCGTATCGTTGCCATTTCTGCCGATGTAATGTTTCGCATCTCCAAGCGTTGTCTGAGAATATGGAGGACAGTCGTATTCGCCAATCCTATCTGTACGGCTAATTCACGAATGGTTTGGTTCCGATCCGCCTCAAGTAACGAGAGACACAGTTTGCACTTTTTCTTCACTTACGGATGCACCGCCCGGAACCGGCAAGTCTGTCTGCACTGGCGTCCGTCGTTGAAGAGTCGTTGAAGTCGTTCGGTAGGGTAATGCGGAAACTCCACACGCCCCCTGAAGACGTTGGTTACATTGGCATGCAAGGACCTCTTTCACAGCCGGCCCTTTTGTTGCCTAAAATGTTTGCATGTGCCAGCGCCCATATTAGTTTTAAATTGATTTTCCTCCCAAGTGCTTCTAGTCTGCGGGTACACTCAAGGACTATTCCTGAGCTTATTTCGCAGCTACTGAGCACCTTGAGGGCAGCAGCTTAACCGTCGTTGACTATGAAGAGTTTCCTTATTTTCATAGTTTCTCTTGAATAGTACTTGACAGCACGTTATTATTGGATATATTTCAGCTTGGAATACAGTCGTCTGCGTTCCGAAGACAAGGAACATGCCTTGCCAAAATTCACCTGGACCACATATACCAACCCTTGAAACAATTTATAGAAATCTATTTTTCTCTGCGGTCGCTACATTGCTAAATTTTAAAAAAATCTGCAACAAATAGCGAATTTTCTTCATATCCAGCAACACTGATCCATCCGCCATCAAAATATTCATCAGTGCCTCTCCGCTCACCGTATTGAACTTTCTCATGACTTCCAAAGATGTTCCAATTTGTGTAGAATGTACTAGAATAATGACTACATGTGTAAATACTGCGTTTCGTTGTGTTTTCAATCAGTTTGAGTCTAATAATTCCGTTAGTTAAAATCATGAAAGTATTCTGAAGGATATTCATACATAATGGGTTAGAACATTCAGCGTTAATCTTTTATTGTGACGCAAGATGGTTATCACGTGGAAAATGTCTGCAATGTGTTTTTGAAGTAAGAAATTAAATCGCAATATTCTTGGAAGTTGAAAATCGTCAGGAAGCAGAGATGTTTCGAGATCAACTATTCGCGATGAAATTGAGGTAATTAAATGTCTTAAACCTTCAACTTCACGGAACAACATCTCGCACTACATTCTCTGGGGTGATATAAGACGACACCATAAGGGGGCAAACAATGTTGCTGAGAAAACTCGTAGGTAAAGACTGGATTGCTGCCTTCTGTAAACGACATCGGTTCATTGTTGAAAACTCTGAGAAGCGCAGCCTGCCACGAGCGAATGGTTTTAACAGAGTGCAAGTTAGTCGTTTCTTCGATAATTTGGAGGAAGTCTACGAGAAGAATCCTTGGCCTCAAGGCTGATGATCCAGTTATAAAAAAACGGAACACACAGCTTTCGATTCCTTCTTCACAGGGTTCGAAAAGTACCGAAAGGGTACTTTTCGAACCTTACGCTGTTGAAGTAGGCAAACATGTGGTAAACAACGCTGGAATTTCTGTAAGGAAGAATCTCATAAACAGCCTTTTCAGAAAGGCTTACAACAGAGTGGCGACGATTCCATTGGCCGAGTTCTTTTGCCTGCACTGGAATATTTCCATATAATCCTGACGTTTTCACAAATATCGACTATATTCCATCAAAATTAGCTGAGATTCCAGCACAACAATCTGAGACCCCAACACAACACGCCATTCTAGAACACCTTGAGACCTCAACATGAGCTACCATTCCGGAATAACATGAGACGGCAACACATGTCATTCCACCCGATATTCCCTCTGCATCCACTGCCCAAACGAGCTAAAGAGTCAACAAAAATTAACCTAGATTTAGATCAGAAATTCCTTCTGGCACGCCCTACAAGAAACGACTTGAGGAAAAACCTAAAAACAGCAGAAGACAAAGATCAAAAAGAGAAAACTACATTTTCAATTTTCAGGCAGGTATTATAAATCATCTAACTCTCAGTCATCAACATCAAATACAAAGAACAAGCCAAACAAAAAAAAATGGTATAGGAAGAAAAGATGATAACCACTGCGCTGGTTCTATTGAAATGAATAACTATTGAATGAAATAGAAATTATGGTAACACAAATGAATGATCACATATTCTAAACAAATGCTGAGTAATAAATAGTGTGTTAAAGATCTTAGTGTGTTAAAAAAGTATGTGTTATTAGGTCATTTTATGCGCTTATCTCATCGATAGTGGTCCGACACGCGGATACACTTAAGCGCAGTCTCTGAATGCCCACGTCTTTGCTTGTTATGAATATCGCATGGATTAGACGCATTCATCAAGTTCGGTGAATTCAAGTTTACATGCCGGTCAAATGATTTACACAGGCAGTGTTTTCGTTTCACGGCCATGATATACTACGCACGTATCGGTACCCTTTTGAAATAAAAGACTATAAATAATACGGTCGATGGTGACATGTTGACATTTTTAATAAGCAAAATTGCGAAGACACAGCAGTGCGCGCTCCGGGGCAGATGTAAATCATATTAAATATGTACACGTAGGTTGAACTTAACCGTTTCTGTCTCGTCAAGTATGCTGTGCGTAGAAGAAATGACCGATTTCATGACTAAAAACAAAACCCCTTTTATCTCTTGAGCGTGATATATGCAACGTTTTTCCTGAATGTTTTTCGTTTTCATTCAGAATACGAATTAATCAACGAAGAATCTTAATGCACACCAAGAAAACAATCAAGCAACAGGATATCGCACGTTACTCCTTTCCATGTAGGTGCTCATTTTGCTGATTTAAAAGGTGGGTGACGCCAACTTGATGCCGATGCAAATTGCAATCCGGCACAGAGCATTGTGTAAAAGGTTTATGTTCGTATGAGTTCGACGCAATCGCAACCTATTAATTGGATGCACTTATAAGGGTATCTAAGATATTGTAGGCACCGTAACTGTTCCTCACGCTTTGTACGAACTGCGATATGACGCTATCTTGATAGATAATTGCATGTTCGCAGTGCACGAATAATTAGAGATCGCGTGAGTGACAAAGCGGAAAAGTTTGGCAGCAGGCCCATTAGCTCAGTTGGTTAGAGCGTCGTGCTAATAACGCGAAAGTCGCGGGTTCGATCCCCTCATGGGCCACTTTTTTTGTTTTTAAATTAACAATATAAAAAATTAAACTAAAAAATAACACTTTAAGTAATTCATTAATTTTTCACAAAAAAAAGATAAGAACAAACCTCTTTCTTGAGCCTTAGAAAATAATTGATAATTTAAATACAATTCAGCAAAACAGCATTGCTGGAGAAAATAAGCAGCGAAGATTTTAGCAGATACGGTCATAAAATCGGTTCCATGGTGTAATGGTTAGCACTCTGGACTTTGAATCCAGCGATCCGAGTTCAAATCTCGGTGGAACCTGCCTTTTTTTTGTTCCAAGAAAAAAATATTTTCAGTGAGGGAAAATTGTAAAATGTCAACAAACAACTACAAAAATTCCTGTGTAGTTTTAACATACATTTGAAATATGTATGAAGGCCATGATATCAAAATATGTCAGTGTAGTAGACCGGCAAAGTTTTTTTTGTGTTAATGGAAAGGTAACAAGTTCAGAAATTAGGGAATTCAGAGATTTGCAGTAGGAGTTTTGGAAAATCATCAATGAGCATTATTTTATTATTACTGCTTCCATACTGTAAATTATAAAACATATAAATTGCCACAGCCAAACTTTCTTTGCTTACATAAAATAAGATGATCCAATCTCAAGGCGGATTTGAAGTAATCTTGTTTTTGGTGATTTGCATTTGTACATGGCAATTTTTTGCCATGAAAGTGGGTAATGCTGAAGACATTTATGGAGCCTTTTGAAGACTTGATGTCCAATTATAAACTTGAGAAAGATTCTTACATTGCGATACTATTGTAGGAAGAACATGAAATGTGCATAAAAGACCCACAAAGATCTTTGTCCGTAAGTAACATTTATGGTCTGGACATTAAATAATGCATCGAAAGAAACTTCCTGTGAAAAACTAGGTTTGTACAATTTGGCAATTTATTCTAAGACTAATGATACCATTTTTGGTGACTGATTTGTTCGTTCGTCTATGGTCAACACTTATTTGTAATGATTGTAGGCAAAAAAGTTCCAAATAAAAGTTGCATGGTTGGATGTGTGTTGCAAAGTTGTTTGTGTTGGTCCCTCAACACAAACAAAATACAACACAACCCAAATATAAAAATGAGAAAAACTTTTTCATTCGAAGTCCAAACAAAACCTTCGTTGGAGCAACACCACTTTTTTTTCTGTTCCTGAAAATTTAAGCAAACCAAATAAAATTTGAAAACTCATTTTAGCCGCTCCATAACCTCTCCTCACCTCAATGCCGATGTCAAAATGAAGAATTCCAACCGTTCCAGTTTTGTGTCCTATTTTAAAGGGCCCGATGTAAGAAGACCACACTTTTACACCACTTACGGCAAGTTTACAATAACTTGAATAGTTTATTAAAAGTGTAAATAACATACATTCAACTGTTAGGCCCAGTTGTATAAAGCGTTGTTAAGTTCGTGATCAAGTTAACAATGAGCTTAGCCAATCAAGTTTAAGGCGCATTTTGAAGTTTCAGACTTGAATTCTCCAGAGAATTCAGATTGCTTAACAATATTGTTAACTTGACGACATACTTAACAATGCTTTATAGAACCGGGCGTTAATGTTTTAAAGTTAATTTTTACTTAAAAAGTTAATTGTTACCAATTTTACAACGTGCTAAATAATGAGGTTATATACTAGAACTTATAAAATTATAGGCTTGACGTTTAGATCGTAAAAAAGTGCTGCTATATGTAGTCAGGTGCTGTAGGAAAACTATAACGCAGAGCTACTTGATGCTTTACTAGAGTTTGTGGTAAGATAAGAAAGCTCCATGATTTCTATAAGGAAACAATAGAGGTCTCCACATACTCTCCAATTACTAGATAATAAAATAAAATTCAAAGTAATAGTACGTTTTTAACTTATTTAATGTATTTAATTTATTTTTAGTACATTTTTGGTATATCTGGTTTACATTACATTTACTAATTCATAATAAGTGCAAGAAATGACCGCCACCTTCCTGAACGCACAGTTGAGTTCTTGCAAATTATTAATGGGAGTTTTGAAAATACTGTTTTTAAGATGGGGCCATAAGAAGAAATCAAGTGGGGTTACGTCGCAAGATATCGGAGGCCATGGGTTTGCTGTATTTCGGCTAATTAATCGATGGTCATAAAACTCTTGTAACTACTCGATTGTGGCCTGAGCTGTATGAGCGGTAGCCCCATTCTGCTGGAAATATGAAGAGAGAATGCATTGAGAATTTCTTCTCGATATCTTTGTGCTGTAAGTGTACCGTTGAAAAAAATTGGACCAACTAAGCGTCGTCGACTTAAGCAAACCCAAACGCCTACTTT
>JAWQRJ010005185.1:0-10433 GCA_033557515.1 Diorygopyx duplodentatus
TAAACTTAATCGTTTTCGAGATATTGAATTTTTCCCAAAAATTATGCAACCGCAGCAACATTTTGAAAAATCGAATTTTCATAATTAGACTTATGCGATAATGTTGATACTTCATTAACCATTAGTTGAGACAATGAACTTTTCAGAAATATACCAGGCGGGACATTCTTATGTACGTTCTTTACAAAATTGAATTTTGGAACTTTAAATGACAAAAAGTGATTTTTTTTAAATGGCACCTACCAATTATGTTTATCTTATCGAATGTAGCATCAAAATCCTCGTTAAACGGTATTGTTAATTTTCTGATTATTGAAGGTTTTTCGAGCTCTTGCTGCAAAAGAGATCCTTTAACAATACATTCATTTGTTGTAAATTGAGTTGCCTACCAATTAGTTATCAATTTTGATATTAGTAAGTTGGGTTGGTTGATTTCATATTTAGGGCGAAAAATCAATGCATGTATCGTTTGGAAATCGAGTTATCAAGATATTTCACATGTTTAGTTCTAACATAATGTAGTTATGGTTTTAGCTTATATTATGGTAATCTAAGACAAATTACTAAAAAATGTGATCAAATCGTTCTCCATTTCTTTTTAAACAAATCAGAATTCTTGATTTTACTCCATTGACAGTTTAACTGGTTACAATTTAAATATGCACCTACAACCAGTGTTGATGTCGAAAGAAGTTTTTCAAATTATAAAAACATTGTTTTAAGTGACGACAGAACATTAAAATGGAACATTTAATGAACATTTAATAATTTCGTGTTTCAAACAGAAATAATTTTGTTTTTATTAAAACCTATTAATAAAAAGTTTTTCCTTTTAAAAATATATGTTTCGATTATTAAATATTATTTTGTATCTATGAATTAAAATGTTTTAAAAGTTTGGTTTATTTAAAGTATTTTGACTGAACATGTGTTCTCAATGCTAAACATTTATTGTAAGTTTTTGTTGAAGTATTTAAATGTTAACGTTATATGAATAAAGTATTACAAATCTCTAAATCAATGCTTATTTAATAAAAAATGTATATATAATTTATACAATTTTGCAATTTTTATTTTTTTTGCATATGATAATGCTTTTTTTGCGAAAATCGATATGCTTTTTAAGCGCCTTTTCCACTATTTCTAATGCTTTTTAATCCGGTCTCTACTGATAAATATTATATTTGTTAAAATTAGTTGGCATTGTGAAAAATGTGCGTTTTTCATGAAAACGTGAAGAGTTAGGTATAGGGAAGTATAATAGTATTTGATAGACAATTAAATTTTACATGTATACTTAGCATAAAATACAGGGCGTTTCATTTAAATTAAACAAGTTATTACCGTTAAAAACTCGTCATTATTTAGATTTAATTTTTTGACATCTATATACTTTAGGATTTTTTTCGGCAGTTTGACAAGAAACGTAATCAAATTAGTACACATTAGGGTGAATTCGATGTAAAAAGGGCTAATGAATGTTCTGTTTTTAAATTATGAACATTATTACTACATTTTCTCAAAATTCCAAATATTTAAAAAACCGTAAGGTTTAGGTGAGGTAAACCTTAATGAATCTCGGTATTATTTTGATCGTAGAAACTAAAAATGATGTAAAATACAGGGCATTCCGTCTAAAAAACTACAACTTCGATACGTTTTTGGAACACCTTGAAAATAATTTTAAAACGTACCGCCAAGAGGCTTTTAACAATATCTAAAATATTTTTCTTTTTTATCAAAAACTGTAGCAGTAATACTCTGTGTCGTCAATCGTGAATAACCCTGTATAAATATTTCATAGTCATAGAATAACCTAATTTGCCAAGATATATCAAAATCTCACCATCAAAGTTTTGGGCTGAATGCAATACTTTTTCTCTTTATACCTTCAGTTAAGAGAAAGTAAAAAACGGTCATTTAGTTTTTGATCTCACTAGATTTATTGAAAATGAGCGAAATATTATGAATAAGGAAATAAAGTTTCGCTTGTTTTTAGTCGTATTAATCTATGTTACGAACGTTTTTGCTATTAAAAAGAACTTTGATATTAACAAATATCTACACCTGATTCCATTTATACAGTAAGCTAATTTATACAGTAAGTAATGTATATAGTCGAAAGAAATTCAGATTTTTTACCAAAATTTCTGTTGATTGAATTTAAAATTGAAAAAAGGTGAACGTAGTGAGAACTTCAACATATTAAAGAACTCAAGATATAATGTCTTGATTTCCTTTACTTTCAACGTCTCGATGTTAATTTGCATCTTTATCAACGGATTTAAAGTTAAAAAGATAAATTAAATACAGAAAACAACAAGGTTAGAGCTCTCCTTGTGAGAGACGCCATAATAAGTATTCTAGAGTCCAGATTTCTAAGCATTATGCTTTTTATAAATATTATAATCAGATACATTTTATATTAAAATGTGTACGAATTATGTAAAAATAGGTCATTTAGTGCCAAATGTACATAATTCGTACTAATACTAATACCAAATGTACATAATTCGTATTTTAATATAAAATGTATCTGCTTATAATATTTATAAAGAGCATAATGCTTATAAATCCGGACTCTAATTATGACTATAATAAATTTTCAAGGGCTGCACTTATTTCTAGCTCTTAAAGTGTCTTTTTTTGTCCATAACTGATCCTATTGTTCTTTTTTATACTTACAACCACTTACAACCACCAGTTTAACTGGTGAATTATTTTTCGTAAGTTTGGTTCCTTGTGGGCAAGTTTTTAAATCTAGAACTGTGCTTGGTATTTTCAATATTTGTTATCTGACACTTTATGTAATATTAAGGTAATTTTATGACACTAGGGTCAGGCTAGAGATATAAGTTGGCAGCTTTGTAAATATCAGTTGTTTCTTTGTAATTTTAATCCAATCATCCATGTTTTTAATAGTAAATAACTCGGTGGACATATTTATACAAGTATTTTTTGATTTGTTCAAACTTATGTTAATTTAAAAAAAATATGCTTCCGAAATATAACCTGTAACCTTTCTTCCTTTTATAGCTTTTATTTTGTTTTTTTGTTACTTTCATAAATTTTAACATTTAGTAACGTTTACTAAGAAATGACGAAAAAAGAATATTTTACAGATTATTTCATTTTTAGTTTCTACGATCAAAATAATTTCGAGTTTCATTAAGGTTTACCTCACCTAAACTTAACGGTTTTTAAAATATTTGGAATTTTGTGGAAATGTAGTAATAATGTTAATAATTTAAAAATAGAACATTTATTATCCCCTTTTACATCAAATTCACCCTGATGTGTATTAATTGATTACAATTCTTGTCAAACTGGCGAAAAAATTCCTAAAGTATACAGGAAAAAATTAAGTCTAAATAATGGGGAGTTTTAAACGGTAATAACTTGCTTAATTTAAAAAGAACGCCCTGTATTTTATGCTAGAAATAGATGTAAAAATTTAATTTTCTATCGAATGCTTCCCTATACCTAACTCTTCACGTTTTGATGGAAAACGCACATTTTTCAGAACGCAAACTGATTTTAACTATATAATATTTATCAGGTCACCTATGGTTTTTGACAAGGTGTTCTATTATTTATCAGACATTTATGTCATCTAGTGGTGGTGTTAGATTTTGGTTCTTGTTCTTTTCATTCAAAATGAATGTATCCAAAAGAAGAACGGATCGATGTGGTGCTTATTCTTGAAAAATGTCTACAAAAATGTCTGAAATCACCCAAATAAAGCCGTTTTTGAAAGACTGTTGGCCCAATTTAGAGAAAGTGGAAGTGTGCAGCACGTAAAATACACAAAGGAAACGTGTGACAGGAAACGAGGAAATTAAATACCAACACAATATCAACATTAGCCAAGCAAGCATACAGGAATCTCAAGAATTCTTCGAAAACATAATTACCGTAAAAAATTTGCCGTATAAAATCCAGCTTCATCATGAACTTTGAGCGAAACGAGTTGAATTTTATATGTGGGTGTTAACAGACATAATTTTCATTACTATTCTGATACCAATCTGCATCAATTTAGAATAATTAATAATCAGTACAGAAGGTCAGTGAATGTATGGGGTGGAATAATGGAATATTTAATTGGTCCTTATTTTTTCCAACACCATTTAAATGGACTATTATTTTTGGATTTTTTGATAAATCAATTTCCAATCTTATTAGAGGACATTCATCCCCTTAGAGATAAACAGATCGATGTGGCTGCGTTTGGATGGACCTCCTCCACACTTCTATCCACTTCTATTATACTTTTAAATGTGTATTTTGAAAACTGATGTATTGGAAGAAGTGGATACAAAAATTGGTCACCAAGATCACCAGACTTCACTCCCCCGGATTTCTTTTTATGGGGATACGTAAAGGGAATCGTTTACGACACGCCTCCAAAAACACCAGATAATATGAAGGAGCGTATTGGAGAAACCTTCCAGAGCATAAACCCAGAAGTGCTAACAAATGTTATTGAGAGTTTTAAAAAGAGGATACGGTTGTGTTTAGAGTCGGACGGTCGTCATTTTCAACATTTATTATAATGTATTTCCACCATTTGCTATTATTTTATTCACAGTTTAAGCTAGTACCTACGTAATGTTTCAAATATTGTCAGTAGCCTGCGGTTTATAACAAGCAATTCTGATTTGTCAAAATGCCGTAGGTGACCTGATAAATATTAAGTTTGTTAAAATCAGTTTGCATTTACTGAAAAATGTGTGTTTTCCATTAAAACGTTACATTTCCACAAAATTCCAAATATTTAAAAAACCGTTAGGTTTAGGTGAGGTAAACCTTCATGAAACTCGGTATTATTTTGATCGTAGAGAGTAAGAGTAAAATAATATACAGGGCATTATATTTAAAAAATTACATATTTGATACGTTTTATGTTTGTACATTACGAAAACCTTGTACATTACGAAAATAATTTTAAAACATACCGCCAAATAATATTAAAACGTACCATTCTAACCACCTCTAAAATATTTATCTTTTTTATTAACAACTGAAGCCGTAATAGTCCGTGTCGTCAATCGTGAATAACCCTGTATAGAAAACCACTTCCACGATTTACCAGTTGCAACAAAACATTTTGAAAATAAAAAATTGTTATAATATTGATAATTAATAAATTGTGTTCAATAATTGAAAAGAGCCGTTTTCAAAGTATACCTAACATAAAAAATTATTCATCTCCGACTTTTAGTTAATAAAAATAAAATAGAAGTAACTTTTTGATTAAGAATTCCTATCTTGCAGATATTAACGATATCAACAATGCAATTATTAGAATTTAACAAATTAGTATCAAACGCTGGTATTACACCGGTACCACATTTTTAACACATTAACTGCCAGGCCTTTGGATACGTGGCCTATTTTGAATAGTGGCAGTTAATGTGTTAATTTGCACATCCTGTTGTAGTAAGGCACTCCTATCACGTAAATTTAATTCTTATTTTCCAAGGTGGTATTTTAACAATCTGCTCCGAAATTTACCAACAAATAGCCAGAATACCACCTTACTGATCTTCAAATCTTTGGACGATTGGTGCATTCCAGCAAATAACGAAACTTTTCAGAAAAGTAGCAATAATTTTTGGTATATATTCAAATGTATGTCTTCCATTTTGGTCGGCATCACGTATATTTTTTAAACGTAAATCTTTCAAAATCAAAAAACTTTTATTTTTGGTGTCGTCAATCGTGAATAACCCTGGATACTGTAAATGGTGCAATAAAGTTGGTTTTTCAAACATTCTTTTGAATTCAACAATACTGCTACCATCGCCTTTTAAATGTAATATTACCTTCATTATGTCATTAATATTTTTTGTATAAAGTAAAGAAGAATTGTAAATTCATTTAGAATATGTTTATTCGCATATTTAGCCAGAAACGACTGTGAAACTGGATAACTTTGCACTTTTTCAAAGGAATATTTGTCCCATTCAAAGCCTGACATAACTCTATGCAGAAATGTTGCAGAATATTTATTTGTTATTTTAATGCCCATTTGTGTTTTTTTGTAGATACATGTTGGCTTAAATGATTTTTTACGTTTTTTTACGTAAATATTAAAGATGATGCTCTTGTGAACAAAAGACTGGTCTGGATTTTTTTTAAGTTAGGTTAT
Organism: Diorygopyx duplodentatus; assembly: GCA_033557515.1. Classification (NCBI taxonomy): domain Eukaryota; kingdom Metazoa; phylum Arthropoda; class Insecta; order Coleoptera; family Scarabaeidae; genus Diorygopyx; species Diorygopyx duplodentatus. The sequence goes on from JAWQRJ010005185.1 coordinate 6,155, forward strand.
TAAGAGAAAACTAAAAATAAACATTTTTAAAATAAAGAAAGTAAAGGACGAAATAGAAAGTGGCAATAAATTAAAAGGGGCTTTGCTATTGTAAAACTGATTCGTATTTCTTAAATATTAAAAAGTCGAAATACTTTAGTTCACCAACGTAGGCTGAAATGAAACGTTATTACAAAGAAGTAAAGACTAAACTTTTTTGATGCCAAATCTGTGGTAGGTCAAGATTTAAACAGGTTAAAAACTAAAATGACTATTATGCAAATTACTTTATTGTGAAAAGATTACTCTTTTAGAGCTAGTGTTCAAATACTATTTTTGCTCGAAATGTTGCTGCAAAGGTATTTTAAAGGCATCTTACATTCTTACTAAAGAAGGAAACATTTTATAAGCTTTTAAAAAGAAATTTCCGAGTGTAATCGACTAAAAAGTGAATTTGCCTATATTAAAATATTTTGCACTTAATAGTAATGATTACTCATTACGCGTAAAAGTTAATTATTTTTCTCATGAAATTCGAATTTATTTTATAAAAATTATAGTTTCATATTGAATGGTGTAGGTTATCATTGGTCATTGAGGATCAGGCTCGTATTTTCTTGAAGGGTAAGTTTTATGAAGGTAGTCGATGAATTGTTTTACATCATCACATATTGACAGAACCACTCTTCTGTTTGCTGCACGGTAACCTTCCAAGATGGATATCAGGAAGACAAGCTGATCTTTATTTCACATTTTTAGAGTTGTAATTCATTGCAAGCGAATAAATGAAACACAAAAACTACCTTAATTTATTTTCGAAGTTCAAACATGCCTTCCTTGTCCAATACGTTACAAAAGGTATTTCCACTCAAAGACTTTTAACATTCCTTAAGAAAATACAAGGGAAATACAAGGAAAATGCAATGAAAATACACAGGTAAATGGATTTACATCACGGCAAATGGGAAAATTGAATATAAACACAGGTCGGATATCCGTTACTCCGTCTCTCGCGGAGCCCGTCCATTCACGTTTCGCGGGCGTAACAAACGACAGTCGTATACCAAAATGACGCGCGCTCCCTTCCGACTGAGTAAGCCCCATCGGCAATCCCCTCACATAAATAATCGTTAATTGGCGCATAATGTAGTTTCGGTCGACGTTGAGTAATAGCGCGAATCTCGCCGGAAATGACGAACGGCCGCGGAATGCTTCGGAAAGAAGCGGAATTTATTAGATTCGAGGCGAATTGACAGCTCCGATACCCGTAAATAATGGGCGCCGCCGGAGGAAGTCGCCTGCTTGATTACGCCGGCTTTACGTGATGAGCTCCTGCTTGCTACACGGAATCAACTTGCTTTCGGCGCATAAATCAAAGTAACGCGGGAAATACTCACTGGAAGACGTCGAACTGGAACTGGCTGCCGATGCCGATCTGTAGTACGGCGGCGTGCCGGCCTCCGGTTTTGTGGTAATTGGAGTTGAGGCTCCTAATCGACGTGTTACGTCTGGGGCCGGTGGAAAACGCTCCTCCTGCAAGAAAATAGAACGAAATTGAGAGGTAATTACAGAGATATAGAACTCAGTTCATAAAACACACCGGTGTTTAATGGACTACAAGCTTGCACTGTCACACTGCTTACGCTCGGCAATGATACCCATTATACCACTTGTCATATGTTATCAAAAAGGTATAGATACAGAACCTAGTTCATAAAACACACCGGTGTTCTACGGACTACAAAATGGTTATCTGTGTCACATCTCTCATACTACACCCCCTTGATGTCAAAAAAGTGTAAATGCAGAAACCAGTTCATAAAACACACCGGTGTTTAATGGATTACAAGCGTTGATTTGCAATATTGCTTATGCTCGGTAATAGGTACGCATCAGACTACTTGTCCTTGTTTTGACTTTCTTGCCAAACTACCTTTAGAAGTATTTGGATTCTCATTAATTATATTTAAAGCTGAATTTGATGAACGAAACGCGAAGTGTAGACAAAAGCATCGAGCTGGACACGCGCACGTAGGTTATTTTTTGTCCACGCAAATGACGTGTTTGCATGTATTCGATCTATACATGTAATGGGCGCAAATGCATAATATTTAATTCAACACGTCATAATCTGGGTGTGACAGTCAATTGTACTCATCGTCGTGTTAATCCGGGGACTCCAAGCTTAATCAACACTCCGACTGATTGACATGTCAATGTAGACCATCAGTGGTAATTTAAAAATCGATAATTTCAATTGGAGTGCAGAGCACGTATGGCAGCGTCCTGTTTCACTGTTTGCCACCTTAAAAAGAGGAACGTGCATCTGTTTGGAGTTCATTAGGAAGGAAGATTTCTTAACTTGTATTTCCTTTTGTTTCTTTTGAAAGGAGCAACCATCTCGTTTTCTAAGCAGTGCATTAAAATAATTGGTTCTTTAAAGAAATTAATGCGCTTACAACTAAAGCGTTCTAGCGAATACTCTATTTAAGATGCTAGAACCCAATAGAGGAATAAGAAAATTACATTAAAAATCGAAAGCAGCTTTAAAATTAAAAGTACCTAAAAGTACAGGAACCAGGATTTAATTTCTTCTAAACTTTATTAATTCTATTATAAATTCTCACTATACTTAATACAGAACTACCAACAAATCTCAAAATATTTAGCTTTCATACTTAAATCCATCTATGCATAATACATACAGAAACACAAGATATAATGCATAATACACTCGTACTCAAAACGCCTCGCATTTGAAAGTCAGTGGCAAAATCTGAATAGCGTTTGATCTAGCTTGATACGCCTTTTGCGTCCGAAATAAGCAGAACACGCGAGGCGTGAAAGTGCGAGAGAGACGGAGTGAGCAGAGGTGCCCAAGGCTTACAATGCTATCTAAATTTAAACGCCTTTCATGTTATGTCATGGGGAAATTCAGGTACGTTGCTTTGAGGGTGATGTATATATTTTCTCCTGCAGGTAGACAGTTATTGATGTATGCCTTCGGGTGAGAACTGAGGCAATATTCGAGAAGGCAAAAAAGGCGAGAAAAGGAAGAAGATCCTGTAAGTAAGAAGCACTTAAGGTGGAGAGAGATTTCGGACAGATTTCGTAAGCATAAAAAAGGAGAGACAATTTATTGTATTGAAGTGTCTAGATAAAACCATTTCGAGCGACAGACATTGAATATGGATTTCGGTGATTATGATAAAATTTTGAAAAATCAATGTGTGTACGTTTTTTAAAAACAAATTTAAAAACTTGCTGAAAGAAATAATTTTTTGTTTGTTTGTTGCGGAATACAAATGTACAGGGTAACGTTCTAAGTATAACTGGATTGCTGTTGCATGAAGCGGAGCTCTTTTGTACAGTTTCATCATCTTCTGCTGAGTGGACACTTTAATCTTTCGATTCAGCACTCTCTCGGTGTTTTTCCTATTGTCCTTCATACGTGCGGACATATAATTCTTTCCCCGCTACATCTGACTTCCTCCTGGGTGTCAAACAAAAAAATGGTGGAAATATATTATAATAAATGTTGAAAATGACGACCGTCCGACTCTAAACACAACCGTATCCTCTTTTTAACCTTCCTCTGGAAGGTTTCTCTAATACGCTCCTTCATATTATCTGGTGTTTTTGGACGCGTGTCATAAACGATTCCCTTTACGTATCCCCATAAAAAGAAATCCGGGGGAGTGAAGTCCGGTGATCTTGGTGGCCAATTTTTGTATCCACTTCTTCCACATCAGTTTTCAAAATACACATTTAAAAGTGGAATAGAAGTGGATAGAAGTGTGGAGGAGGTCCATCCAAACGCAGCCACATCGATCTCTTTATCTCTAAGGGAATGAATGTCCTCTAATAAGATTGGAAATTGATTTATCAAAAAATCCAAAAACAATAGTCCATTTAAATGGTGTTGGAAAAAATAAGGACCAATTAAATATTCCATTATTCCACCCCATACATTCACTGACCATCTGTACTGATTATTAATTATTCTAAATTGATGCGGATTGGAATCAGAATAGTAATGAAAATTATGTCTGTTAACACCCACATATAAAATTCAACTCGTTTCGCTCAAAGTTCATGATGAAGCTGGATTTTATACGGCTGGTAATTATGTTTTCGAAGAATTCTTGAGATGCTTGCTTGGCTAATGTTGGTATTGTGCGCAATTTGGTTTTGACTTGTATGGGGATTTTCGATTACAGAGGCAATCACCGCAAATTTAATTTCCTCGTTTCCTCGTCACACGTTTCCTTTGTGTATTCATTTTGTGTATTTTACGTGC
>JAWQRJ010005186.1:0-10433 GCA_033557515.1 Diorygopyx duplodentatus
GTTCTTAATCATGGATAGTGTGATTTGGGCATCTTAATATAACTATGACACGAGAATGCTTTAACAATATTATTGACAGATGTGTAGTCTTTTGTTTCAATCATGGATAGTGTGATGTGAGTTAAAATCTGTGTGGAATATGATTTTTCTTCATATCTCCTAAACTATGAAAGATATTTACTTCGAACCTTATTAAGTAATTTAATAATGTCAAAATCAACTATGGTTTCCATTTAAAAAATACTGCTTTGGGTCACATCTCGAAACTGGTGCAAGGTAAAAAATATTTTTATAATCTATCCTACAGAATTCCTTAATATCTACAACTTTTGCCGTCGTTGATACGATAAATAATATGGAAAATATTCACATTTGAAGAAAATGAAGATTTTGAGTTTTTTCAGGATCTCTAGTAGGCGATGCATTTTTTTTTGGAAAAACAAAAGAAGGTCTGAACAGCTTAGATAAACACCCCCATATTTTTAATTTTAACCGAGTCTGTAGCTCTTATCGTTTACAAGATACTAATGGTGAGCTTCGAATTTGGGACACCTTGTATTATTATTATGTATTGTAATTATTATTCCGTAATTCGATTTATTTAATTACAATTCTGGACAATTTAAATATTAATCCTTTTGGATTGCTTTGTTAAAAAAATCAATTCTTTCTGTATTATCATAATTTAAAAAAATTATATAGAAATTTCTATGTTGAATTATTTTTTAAAAAAAATTTAAAAAAAAATTATTACTTAATTTTATAAAACTTTTTTTATGAACTGTTTATGACCAACTTAGTGGCCATTTGGGATTTATTTTCAGTATTTTTTCCATTCCATTTATTAAATTACTATTACATTATTACAAATTACGCAAACGCAGCAAATTACTATTTATTATTTATTTATTACTAATTTGGCAATTTTTATTGATGTATAAAGTATATGTTAAAATTAATTATGGAATACGATGTTGGCCAAATGACCACCGCAGCTGTACTGGCACACCCTGATCCTTGTGATGAAATTTTCGAAGACTTTTTGCAAAGTAGTTGACTCAATTTCAGAAATAACGCCTTGGATTTCTGTTTCCAGTTCAGGAATTGTTCGCGGTTTGTTAGCAAAGACCTTGAACTTTACAGAACTCCAAAGGAAAAAATCGCATGGCGTCAAATCGCCAGATCTGGGCGACCAGTTAACGTCAGTATTTCTGGAAACCACATAATCAGGTGGTCTTCACAAATCTATGGTTTCTCGTAATGTATGGCATGTGGCACTATCCTGTGGAAACCACATTGCTTCGATGTCCATGTCGTCCAATTAATCTCACAAAAAGTTCGATATCGTGCCACGATATCGTATTTCATTTACAGTTCCAGCTTGGTCAGACTCGTTCTCAAAAAAGAACTGTCTAATTACACCTCCAGCCCATAATCTGCACCAAACAGTGACTCTTTGTGAGTGCATCGTTCTTTTTCATGAATAATACGACGATTTTAGTTGCCCCAAATTCGACAATTCTACTTATTAAAAAAACCGTTCAAATGAGCGACATCGCTAAAGATAGCATTAAAAAAATGTCATTCACTGTTTTGTTTTCCATTACTCAATTAGCGAATTATCTCCATTGCAAATGATCTTGTGGCTTGAGCTTCTGAGTTAATGGAACTTTGTAAGCTTTGAAATGAAGGTCTTTAGTGAGAATTCGTTGCTAAATTAACGACGATTAATTTATCTGCAACGATGACAAATGTCAAATAGAAACATTAGGGTTGCTAAATTAAATACTAAAAAAATGGAGGGAAAATATTATTGACAGATGTGTCGTCTTTTGTTTCAATCATGGATAGTGTGATGTGGGTTAAAATATGTGTGGAATATGATTTTTCATCATATCTCCTAAACTATGAAAGATAAATACCTCGAACCTTATATCGTTGGAAAGGAAAAAAACAACTAATTTAATAATGTCAAAATCAACTATGGTTTCCATTTAAAAAAATACTACTTTAGGTCACATCTCGAAACTGGTGCAAGGTAAAAAATATTTTTATAATCTATCCTACAGAATTCCTTAATATCTACAACTTTTGCCGTCGAAATGTATTGATACGATAAATAATATGGAAAATATTCACATTTGAAGAAAATGACGATTTTCAGTTGTTTCAGGTGCTCTAGTAGGCGATGCATTTTTTTTGGAAAAACAAAAGAAGGTCTGAACGGCTTAGATAAACACCCCCATATTGTTGAATTCAACCGAGTCTATAGCTCTTACCGTTTCCAAAATACCAATTGTGAGCATTGAATTTGGAACACTGTATAATATCGAAAAATATATAGTTTGTATATTGTTGATACCGCATTTGACTATTTTACTAAAAGCAGTGTTTGCTTTTTTGTGAACTGACTTAGGATTGATATAATTTCCATTTTGTTGGTGGATGGAACCAACAAAAAAAATTCGAGGCAATCTTCGCACAGCCTTCTTGTTAAAAGAAAATGATATTTGTCACTTAACCAACAACCCCATAACTGTATTAACCCATTTATTGTAGTTTTGATACAATTCAAAAAGTTTATTCCATTGACTAACTACTAGTCCAGACCAATAGTAAGAAAATAGAGCCGATAGATGCAAAAGGTCTGCTGGAAGATTTTATGTTTTTAAACTGTTTATGGGGATGCTAATAGCATGAATTAATAGTTTTCCAATAAAATATCTCGAGGCAAAACTTTTTTAAACTTCTCAGTTGAATTTTAAGAGAAAAATTGGTAATTATTTAAAAAGAGAGCTATATTTTAATATAGAATAAAAAAATTGATTCTACCTCTTTGGATTTTTCCAAAAGATTTTTTTTAATTCATAAATCTTGAAGAAAAAGCATTACTTCTTTTTTTGTGAAGTTTTCGGTGTTATTTTACAATAAAAACGATTAAATATTTAAAAGAAAGATCATATTTGAACGTAGAATAGAAAAATTGATTGTATCATTGTGAATTTTTCCATAAAAATGTTATCAAAAATTTCAGAAAATTTTTTCACAAGAATTTCAAGAAAATGTTTTGTGCGAAATAATTTTTTTTAAACTTCTCAGTGGAATTTTAAGAGAAAAATTGCTAATTATTTAAAAAGAGAGCTATATTTTAATATAGAATAAAGAAATTGATTCTATCTCTTTGGATTTTTTTTTAGCCAAAGACCACGAAATTTATGGCCTTTTATCATTTTTTTGCTTATCACTCAAAAACTATGCAATTTTTGTGTACGATATGACAAAATTACAAAAAGAAGGAACATTAAATTCTCTACAAATTTCATTGGAGCAACTTTTTCTAAACCCATTATTAAGTACCCACTTTTTTCGAACTTCACAGGAAGTGAAGCTATTTGTGGGCTATTTTTCGCCCCCTATCTCGAAAAATTTCTTTTTGTCACTTCTTGTGGAAACGAAGTGTATCAATTGTGTCATTTTCAGTGAGCTGCAGCGCGCTTAGTAATGGGTTTAGAAAAAAATTATCCCAATGAAATTTATAGAGAATTGAATGCTGTTTCTCTATGTCATGAGATAGAGTAAAAAATGCATAGTTTTCAAGGTATAAGCACAAAACTGAAACAAGTCCGTACATTTCGTGTTTTTTTGGCTCCACAAAGTTTAACCTCAAGATATTTTGTTGGAAAATATTAATTTCTGTTATTAAAAACATACAATACTCTAGCACACCCTTTGCATCTATTTTCTTACCATTGGAATAGACTAAACTTTCAGTTTTATCTACAACTATGAAATCACTGAAACGCTGCAAACATTTTTTTAAAAAGTCAAATTGATATTGTTCACCTTTAAAAGCTCTAGTAATTGTTGCATTTGATGTTACAGAGGAATTTAAAACATCAAATAATTTATAATCATCAATGATTATTCAACTGTGGAGTGGACTGTAACACTCTCAGGTATTGCTCCAAATTTTATATATAAATTTAAGCCTGCTGCTATAGTAAGACTGAAAACTTGAGTTTTCGTGGAAATTTTTTGAATATACAGGGTGAATATACATTACTCATTTGAATATACATTACTACAAATCTCAAGTTCTGTTTGAACACAACCATGGTCTATATGAAATTTACTTGCAAGTCCACAAAGTGCTTTAAAGACGTACCGATTGTCGTAGCTGGTTTTCCTAAGAGATACCACGCCTCCCTCTACAACAACAAAAAATCTTTCATTAATGCAGATTTATTTATGAATGTAAAACTACAGACAGAGACGCAGGAAGTGAGAGAGCAAACCAGGCTAACGAGTGCGCTATTACAAGACGCTTAGGTAATTGATTGTATTTGGCACTCCACTCCGCGCCTACCATAATTTAACAAGGATACTTCAGTCTCCCGCTGCCCACGCTTGTACTTTCAAGCTACGTTCCTCATTAATCGGCCCGAACTTGAATTGCAAATGCGGATGCAATAACAACGGAGAGGCCGGGAGGGAAATTTACGATTCGCGATTTTTGCGACTCGGAGGAAAGAAGTCGACGACGCGACGGCCAAAAGAAGTCGGAAACAATGACCCGCACGAAGGCGCACGTGGGTTACGTCCCGGATTAACATAACCTATTATCTCCATTGGTCGTAAGGACAAGGCTTTATTGTCCTTAGGGATTAATGGATTGGTTTGAATTTCTTTGGTGCGCAATTTATCGTCTGGTCAAGACTTTATGACAACAAAAACTGTCGAAGATCGACAAAACATCCAACGCAGGGTATTAGATATTCCATTTTTACCTCCAAAGATGTTATAGAAGATAGTCCCAAAGAGTCTCTGAGATACATCTTCAGCTATCATGATCTTAAATTGTTATAAGTTGAGGTGAACAAAGATCATCGTTGATTTGGATTTATGGAGCTTGCAAGTCAAGAAGTTCTTGCACGAAAAAACTTCTGATTTGAGTCTTTTAATAAAGACTCTTAAGATTTGAGTCTAATAATTTGTTCAAATTTTATTATTTTGGTCTAAAATGTTCAAAGCAGAACATTTATTCCAAGTTTATTAATTAAAATATCTAAAAGAATGATCTATTTACACGCTGGTTAAGTTAAAGTTTATGTACAATTAATTCTTAATTCGTTGGTGCTGAAACTCTGGGAGTCGTTGGACACCTTTGTCTTCTATTCCTGCAGAATTTGAAAGTTAAAACGTTCCACCAAAATTTAAAAAAGCTCCTGCAAACTCTCCCGCGTATATAAAGCACTTCCGGTTGTTGTCTCGACGGTAAAGTCGATCTGATTATGTCGACAGGTCGTGCCCTATTGTCCTCATAGTCATCGTAAATTATGGTCTGCATGACGCCTTCGACCATAAACGGGTCCGACTGCGTCTTTCCATCTTTGTACTTTGCATTTCGGTACAGGGTTTTCATGTCTCTATCGTAGTACTTATAATTCAACACCCTGAGTAAGCGACCCTTAAAATTATCATTAGCGATAATTATAATTCGTTGAATCGGCTATTGAAATATACCTCAAATTCGTCCCAATTGGTGTACTCCATCGGATTCGTCATAGCGGATCTCGTTGCAAGGTGTCTACAAGTTTTGGTGCGTTTTAGAGATATGTGCGAACAATGACTGCCCCTGCTCATGCAACTCATGTAGTCTTCTTCGTCGTCCGACTTGTCCAGACCCGGTGGTCGCAGCTGGACGTTAATCCTGGACGTCGAAGCCTCCATTGCTGCAATCTGTTATTTCCGTTCTAGAATTGGAAAATTCGGCCAGGTGAAAGCTTTGTTTCGACCCGCCATACTTACCGATTGCGAACATGATTTCGGTGCATCTGAAGAGGAAACCTCATGGCTGACATTTGACATTGCTCGCTGACACGTGCGATCGACAGAGCTTTCAAATGCGTCAACGGTTATCTTTTGCCGCAGCTTCCGTTTTCCTGTTTACTACATGATGGCCGTGTGAAGACCTTGCGGATTATATAACAGTTATCCAAATAACTATCTCCGGCAGGAAATGTGAACGCTGCGTTGTTCCCAATTGCATAAACGCATTACAATTGCAAATCATCACTGGATAGTACATATTCTAAAGTGGGTATGAAACAAAATTCACTGAAAATGGCTTGATGGCTAATTAGTCTAACATATTTCTTAATAAACAAACTGTCGTAAACCTAAATATATTACAAGACCTTTTTAAAACATTACGGAACGAGGGAAGTAATACGTGGGTCGTTAAAAGACCTAATTGACCGTTTCGCGTCTTTTACGGTGCAGCCAACCCTAACCCCTTGTCGTTAGGGTTTAAAAAAAAACGTTTTGGGGCGAAACCTATAGCTATCGGTCCGCGTGTGTGTACATACTTTACTATAGTCGCCGTACAATTCACGTGGGTTTTTGAAAGAGGGAGAAAGGGGGTCTCGACCGGCCCTATAGGGCCACGGCGTAATCCTCGCATCCATCATTCTACCACACCCACACAACTGCCAACAGTGGAAAAGTGACAAATCTGCACAACTGTCGCCTTCTGTACCTTGAAACGCTATAACACCATATGACTTTCTATGTGTGCACTACAATGAAGAATGGTGTACACAGTGTGGTAAATGCTTTTTACAGGAGAGTTAATGTCGGTTATTACTGGTGTTAGTTGGATGGGCTGCCGAAAATATTGTTAGCTTTTTTAACAGTGATGTTTATGTGTTTTGATTTATGGGGCTGATAATGTATAATTTAAAAACTACAGCCACCATGATTGTTTGTAAAAGTGTATTTAGTTTGCTGCTGTATGAATAGAGCAGCATGAATTGTTTTCAATGAGCTGAGAACTATATTATACCCTGTATAGTATCTATTGTTCTTCATTCACGTTTTCTTGGACATCGGCCATATAATATATATCGTGCCATTATCCGGGCTATGTTAACGAGAAGTCGGCGCACGTATCGTACCTTTCCTTTAGGCCGACTAAATGCCATCACATGCATGCGCCGATTGTCATGCAACTCTTGCCTTGCCTGGGACATCTTTAGAGACGTCCGTGTATGACTACGTGTCTGTTACAAGGTCAGGCGCGCCCAGAATATGGCGCCCACGAACTCGACTTACCTCTCGCGCTTCCACATCATGTTCCGCCGTAAACACGACCATCAGTGACGAACAAAATAGAGGGGACCCCAGCAGGAATTTGTTCAAAAACTTTTACCAGTGGCTCCGAGAATCATCGCCGAGGACCGGGGGATTCGCCTGTTGGTGATGTGAAACGTGGCGGTAAAGAATCGACTGTTCTCAGCTTACCTCGCGTCGGTAGATCGTAGGAGAGTAAGGTCTTAAGATAACGGCTGTATTCCCCTCATGTCCTTTCGGACGTGCACGCAAACGCGCAAGGACATTAGGGGTTCCCATCCGCATCCAAATAGTACACTGATACAAGGATGATGGTAATTTTTATTCCGCCTTAATGTGTGAAACGAAAACGGAATAATTCAAGATCAAAAAGGAGTGGGGAATATTTTGATTTTAACTTAACTTTTGATGAGCTTTAATTCAATGGTGATGTGGGAAGTGAAGGTTAAGACTAGATTATAATCTGGTTTGATACTGTTGAAATTAATTTTAATTTATTTTGTATCTGTTTTCGTTTCAACATTATTAGTTATCAAAAACTGCTATGTAAGGTATGAAAGAAAAAATTGCTTTTTTTCGGAAATTAACGTATAAAAAATCATTGGAGCTTTATTCTAGAATTATATTTTTAGGGTATCAAAAGAGATGTTTAGTGATTACTATCTTTTTTTATTTTGTACAAAAATCTGTTTTCGTTTCAACATTATTAATGATCAAAAACTGTTATGTAAGATATACAAGAAAAAATTGCTTTTTTCCGGAAATTAATTTATAAAAAATCACAGGAGCTTTATTTTAGAATTATATTTTTAGAATATCAAAAGAGATGTTTAACGATTACTATCTTTTTTATTTTGTACAAATATCTCTTTTCGTTTCAACATTATTAATTATCAAAAACTGTTATGTAAGATATGCAGGATCAAAATGCTTTTTTCCGGAAATTAATTTATAAAAAATCACAGGAGCTTTATTTTAGAAATATATTTCTAGTATATCAAAAGGGATGTCTGAGGATTATTATCTTTTTTATTTTGTATAGATATCTGTTTTCATTTCAACATTATTAATTATCAAAACCTGCTCTGTAAGATATGTAACACAAAAATTGCTTTTTTTCGGCAATTAATTTATAAAGAATCAAATAAGCTTTATTCTAGAATTATATTTTTAGAACATCAAAAGGGATATTTAACGATTATTACCTTTTATGTTTTGTACAAAAATCGTTTTTCGATTTCACACTGTTAATTATCATGAACTGCTATGTAAGACAAAAATTGCTTTTTTTGGAAATTAATTTATAAAAACTCACAGGAGCTACATTCTAGAACTATATTTTTATGATATCAAAAGGGATATTTATGAATTACTACACTTTTTATTTTGTACAGATATCTGTTTTCATTTCACCATTATTAATGATCAAATACTGCTATGTAAGATATGCATGAAAAAATTGCTTTTTTTTCAGAAATTAACTTATAAAAATCATAGGAGCTTTATTCTGGAATTGTATTTTTAGGATATCAAAAGGGATGTTTAAGGATTACTATCTTTTTTATTTTGTACAAATATCTGTTTGCGTGTCAACATTCTTAATTATCAAAACCTGGTATGTAAGAAATGTAAGACAAAAATTGCCTTTTTTTGGCAATAAATTTATAAAGAATCACAGAAGCTTTACTCTAGAATTATATTTTTGGAGTATCAAAAGAGATATTTAACGATTATTTACGTTTACCTTTTATGTTTTGTACAAAAATATTTTTTCGTTTTTACACTATTAATTATCATAAACTGCTGTGTAAGATATATAAGACAAAAATTGCTTTTTTTTCGGAAATTCATTTATAAAAAATCACAGACGCTTTATTCAGGAATTATATTTTTAGGGTATCAAAAGAGATATTTAAGGATTATTATCTTTTTTATTTTGTACAAATATCTGTTTTCGTTTCAACATTATTAATTATCGAAGACTGCTATGTAAGATATGCAAGAAAAAATTGCATTTTTTCGGAAATGAACTTATAAAAAATCATGGGAGCTTTATTCTAGAGTTATATTTTTATGATATCAAAAGGGATATTTATGAATTACTACACTTTTTATTTTGTACAGATATGTGTTTTCATTTCACCATTATTAATGATCAAATACTGCTATGTAAGATATGCAAGAAAAAATTGCTTTTTTTCGGAAATGAACTTATAAAAAATCATGGGAGCTTTATTCTAGAGTTATATTTTTAGGATATCAAAAGGGAGTTTTAAGGATTACTATCTTTTTTATTTTGTACAAATATTTGTTTTCGTTTCAACATTATTAATTATCGAAAACTGCTATGTAAAATATGTAACACAAAAATTGCTTTTTTTCGGCAATTAATTTATAAAAAATCACAAGAGCTTTCTTCCAGAATTATATTTTTAGTATATCAAAATGAATGTCTGAGGATTATTATCTTTTTTATTTTGTACAGATATCTGTTTTCATTTCAACATTATTAATTATCGAAACCTGCTCTGTAAGATATGCAACACAAAAATTGCTATTTTTCGGCAATTAATTTATAAAGAATCAGATAAGCTTTATTCTAGAATTATATTTTTAGAACATCAAAAAGGATATTTAACGATTATTACCTTTTATGTTTTGTACAAAAAACGTTTTTCGTTTTCACACTGTTAATTATCATGAACTGCTATGAAAGATATGTAAGACAAAAATTGCTTTTTTTGGAAATTAATTTATAAAAAAATCACAGACGCTTTATTCAGGAATTATATTTTTAGGGTATCAAAAGGGATGTCTGAGGATTATTATCTTTTTTATTTTGTATAGATATATGCTTTCATTTCAACATTATTAATTATCAAAATCTGCTCTGTAAGATATGTAACACAAAAATTGCTTTCTTTTCGGAAATTTATTTATAAAAAATCACAGGTGCTTTATTCTGGAAAGTCTATTATGTAAGATATGCAAGAAAAAATTGCTTTTTTTCGGAAATTAATTGATAAAAAATCACAGGAGTTTTATTCTAGAATTATATTTTTAGGATATCAAAAGGGATGTTTAAGGATTACTATCTTTTTTATCTTCTAGAAATATCTGTTTTCGTTTCAACTTTATTAATTATCGAAAACTGCTAGGTAAGATATGCAAGAAAAAATTGCTTTTTTTCGGAAATTAACTTATAAAAAATCATAGGAGCTTTATGCTAGAGTTATATATTGTTAGGATATCAAAAGGGATGTTTATGAATTACTATCTGTTTTATTTTGGAGAAATATCTG
>JAWQRJ010005187.1:0-10432 GCA_033557515.1 Diorygopyx duplodentatus
AGTATCAGTTAGTTCTGAAGATGCCGTCTGCAACGAACGGCGAAACGTCAACGGAGAGTTTCTTCACCGACGCGGCGACCACCGGAAAGCCAAGAAGATCTATTAATAATAATTTCTTTTTAATATTTCAATAACATTAGTTTCTTTTTGCCTTCCAGGTCTGCTTTTTTTTAAATTAATAGAGTACAGATTAAATTGGACAAAAATAATATTAGTATATTTTATTTTTAGCCCCTTATGCTGACGCCCGGTATAAATGTTATAAGACTGACGAAAAAAGCTACCAACGTTGGTAAACGATCGTTAGGACAAATAGCGATATACATCGGAAAGTTGGAGTTAATCTCCACTCCAGTTTTGCCCAAAGTCACTATCGAAGTAAAAAGGGAGGAGCCGTCGATTAAACTCGACGAAGGACGGAGTCCCCTCCTGTTTGGTCTGGAACAAAAACTAGAACTCACAATAACCATTGGCAGTTACAGAATTGATCCGGTAAGTGGTTTCATTAATGCCCAGCTACAGAAAGCATAGTTGTCCAGATTAGAGAATTCAAATCTGAAAATTTGAATCGCGCGCCGCTTGGTTAACAATCTCTTAAATATTCATTCACCTTACTTTTTAGTCTACTATCTCCAGTTGCGCTGCGAACCAATTCTTCTTAAACACCTTGTATTCCATTTTGAATTCCACATACTTTTATTTTATTTGTATTTATCCATTTATCTCATACAGGATTGCTTGGTTCGACTGACTGCCTCTCGCGGTCTTTCCATTCAACACTTGCCGGACGCTCCGTTACAATCCAACATCGAGATCCCGATCGAACAAATAGAACCGGCGCAGAAAACGACGATTGTCGTGCGTGCGGTTGCCGACCAGTTTTCGAAAGATCAACAAATCACGATTCGGTGGCCGTTTTCGCAAAAACAAATTCCCGTCACGCTCGGCTTCTCTACGCCAATGAACTGTTCGATGCGTCTTCACACGGCGAAGCACCGGAAATTTGTGCAAATTTCCGTGGCGGGGCAGTGCGACCTAACCCTGGTAGTCGCGACGCCCAAGTTGTTTTTAGGAGACGGCATAGAAGTGATCGGGCATAATATTCCTTCTAGTCAGGTAAGTGAAAAATAACCTATTAGAACTTTTACAGTCGTATTTAGTGACCTCTTTTAGTTAAAAGAGCTCTTCTAAAATCGATTTAAAAACGTTGTTGTAAAATAAAATTCGTATTCACAAACCTCCTTTAGCGCCAAAAAAAGCTCTTTTAGTGGACTTGTAAAAATTGTAATAATGTTATGTATTTACTAAAGTATTTTCTTTAGAAAATATAATTAAAATCGGTTATTAGTTGAAAACGTATATAGGGTGTCTGCACTATATTGCACTACAAATTTATTATATTACCTTCAGCAAATTAGCCGAAGATTTAGTGATTTTTAAAATGTACAGTTTTAATTTCTTAAATATTTTTATTCTGACCTTTAAAATAAAACCCTTCATCAGTGTAGACTGTTTATAATTTCTTCACGGTTTGATGGGGTTCACTTTTTGGTCTGGGTATGTTCGTTTGAGTGTACTTATCACGTACTTCCTTCACAATTTACTAAGAGCACTAACAATTTTGATGACTATAATGATGTTTCACCGACCTTTTTGCCTTCACTTTTGGTCTTGTTGGCCTTCACTTGAACTTCAGCTGTTGCTCAATTTCGAAAATACTGTTCGATAACGTATCCTGCGGCCGTTTGAACTTTCTACTTTCGTTCTTGTCCATTTTCGATCGGCTCTCCTTGGACACACCCTTGTTGCCTCCGGCCTGTCCGATCCACGACTTCAGCTTCGCCGTTATCTTGTTCCTCACGCTGCTTCTGCACTTCGGTTCGATGCTGGCACTTCTTTTCGTTTTCTCCTCCACCGAAGATTTAGTTACTGCAGCCCTCCTTGATTTAATGCTTATTACGGGCAGTTGGCTTAACTTCGAATGCCTACCCCTCTTGGTTTCCACGACAGACGACTTGGTGACACCGGAGGACGATGTCTTTTCTTCAATTTCGGTAACATCTTCGTTGCGTGGAGTTTTAACTTTAGATAGCATTTCGTGGAGTTCTTGTAATTTAGCCAGGAGGTATTTTTCGCCTTCTGGTGATTGGATGTCGTGAAGATTTGCCTTTTTGTCGGCTACGTCTTCGTCCGAGTCTTCGGAGCTATCGCTATCATCTTCGATGCTGAGAAACTCTATAGTGCGAAGATTGAGAAATTTTATAGCATTTTCGTTGAGATGTTGTACTCCCCTCGTCGATGTAGTTGTTGATGGTTTGTGATTCGGTTCCGGTGTTTCTAATGTTGATAGTATCGATCTTCTCGGCTCGCGATGACTTTTTAGGAGACTTTCGCTTCCTTGTTTCAGATTTCTTCGGTTTCGCTTTGTTCACCTCCTTCCCCTTGCTATCATTTGCATTGATTTCTGTCAGGCGAATAAATTCTTCTGACTGATCGAATTCTGGCTTTTTTGAACATTTACTTTTCAAAGCTTTTGGACACGTTTTTGGTAATCGACTCCTTTATTGCCTTCTTTGGATTTAATGACTTTAGACACCTTACCACGCCCTTTTTGCGGCTGATCACTTGGAGGTCTTTTCATGCCCATGTTTGTTACCTTGTATACAGACACCTCAGAATCTGTATAGGTTTTACTTCTACTCTCTTTAGCTTCGTTTCCCCTTTCTTTATTTTTCTTTTGCGACTGGTTTTGCTCCAGTTTTCTGTATTCTTTCACACCTTTCTGTTCAGTCTTCCTCAGTTGTTTTTCATTTAGATTCTTCTCTGCTGGTTTGGTCTTTTCCTTTTTCGAACTTTCGGAAGCCTTTGGTTTTATAGTTTTGAGGTACTACTGTGCCGAGTTCCTGTGGCTTTTTTGTATTTTTCGTGATGTTGACTAAATTCTTCCCAGGAATACTATCTTGTTTGCCCAGATGGTTGTCTTTGTCCGCGTTTGGCTTAAGATCACCAGATACTGAACGTGGTTTCAGTGTTATCTGTATAGGTTGGGTATTCTCGATAACTTTGGTTTCTTTGCCACTGGCAGGTTTATCATGTTGATATGTTGGTGCAGTTATTAGTCTTTTTTTCGCTACTGTTACTTTAACGTCTTCTTTCTTCGTTGGTCTGTGGTTCCCAAGAGACGATCTTTTTAACATAGTCAATTACATTTTTTTTTTCTGATTTGGTTACTGGTTTGTTTGCAACATCTGCTTGCGAAGACTTAGTAAATTTATCGACGCCTTTGTCAGTTTGATTTATTTTTATAACAATTGGTTTTTCTCTGATTGTCGAAATGCCTTTTTCCATTACAACTTTAGATTTGGTTACATCTGGGTTGTACTCTTTTATCTTATTGGGGTTTTGCTCTTGTTGTTTATCCTTTTCTTTACCATCCTCAGACACCTTCGACTTTGAATCTTTAGGTGATTTGGATTGAACGGCATCATTTGACATTGCAGATTTTACATTTGTTCCATTTTCGTCATCGACTTTTCTTGGAGTTGTTTGAGTATACTTGTCTTCTTTCGTAATGACTACGCTCCGAGTTTTTGTGGGAGATCTTAAAAGAGTAGCCAATTTCTGTTTCAACTTCGTGCTGTTGCAGCCCCTCACATCTCCACTTTTGTATATGACTGTCGTGGAAGTCATCAGGACCATCGTACCTTCGTCTTTACTTCCAATTTTCGTCTCGCGTAATTTTCCGAGCGAAATTTCTCGTTGCTACAGATCACTTCCGAATAGGAAACCGGTGTGAGTTCTTCTTTATCTTTTTGTGTACGGAAGAGAACGCGAGTGTCGGATTTATTCTTATTTTTCGCCTGTTTTAGATTTTCGGATTTACTTCGTTTTTCTTTGACCTTCCTTCTTTCGGAATATTTTTGATCGACATTGCTGCGCTTGTCAGCAAATTTTGATGTCACGCCTTCGTTTACGAAATCCTCTGATTTCGGCGTATGCAGTTCTTCGATTCCGATGTCTTCATAAGGAATCTAAATCGTTGCAGAATTACTTTTTTGGGTTTCGTTCCATTTATCCGTTTCCATTCCTTTGATTGAACAGAGGTCTTTACATCATTTTTTAACGAGGACCGTTTTCTTTGTGCATCTTCATCGTACATGGTACCACGAGTATTTTTAGGTTTTTCCTCTACTTGCGATTTATCTGTTTCTTCTACTTTAGGTTTATTTTCATCTTTAGAGCACTTATGGTGATCTTTCCCTTTAACATTTAATTCGTCTTTGCTAATCACTCTAGGCCTTTCTTCATTTTTGGAGTCTCCATTGTTTTCTGGGTTTTCTTCAGTTTTGACATCACCGTGTTTTAATTGTTCGGAAACGATCTGAAGAGCTGACGTTCTGAAAAGAACTTCAGCATTAGCTATGATGACTTCTGTAGGCATCTCCTCGTTGAGCTTTATTATATTACCTTCAGCAAGTTAGCCGAAGATTTAGTGATTTTTAAAATGTACAGTTTTAATTTCTTAAATATTTTTATTCTGGCCTTTTATTATAGTATTTTAAACGTATCAATCAATCATCATATATATTTCTTTAAATATAGTCTTATATATAATATCTTTAAATATATCTCTTAATATGATCAATTGCACTAAGAGTCAAAAGACATGCCAAGAGTTAAAAGATGTTATACTTTAATGAATTTATGTTATCAATGTAATCATTATACATCGATTACATTTTCTAGATTATCACCAATGGTGCATTAATTTCTTATATGTGGGAAGTAGAGATCTCCCCTAAAAATGACGGTGGTCCCTTAAAAGGTGAATTCAGGTTACAATATACAACAGAAACTGAAGGCGCGGAACTATCCAAACATAGAATGTTTCAATATTACTTTGACATCACGGATTACCAGGTAATGTACCGTCGTTTTATGCGAAAAATGGTTACCGTTTCATCACGTATACATTTGCGATTTTCCCCGTAGACATTATACGTTGTTGAGGGTAATGTGGAGCCAACGAAAGGCAACGAGTTTTGCAGGGTTGGTGCGGTGTGCAATCTACATCTGTCCATTAAACCGTCTAGTCATACACTGCAGACTACCAGTAATAATTCTTTGATGTACGAGGTGCTAGCGGAGCAAAGTGTGTGGGCGATTTGCGGAAGAACTGCTGGCGTGGTTTCCTTCATATCTGACCCCGAACCGCAAACGGTTATGTTGGAAGTTATGCCTCTAACCAGCGGCTACTTACCGTTACCGCTGATTAGACTTTCCAAGTACATTCCTGCGGAATTTACGGTTTCAGGTATCGTATTAGCTACTTCTATTCATTTTCCGAACTGAAATTAAATCGTTTTCTTGTAGATAAAGTAATGAAACCGGAAACTCACCCACGGTTAGAACCATTCAGTCCCGGTCAAGTATACAACACCAGCAAAGGACGACAGGTTCACGTAATAGCCGCTTCGCATGAGACCTACATTCAATGAAACGCGACGCTCGATTTCCAAAAATTTATTTATTTCCATCTGCAGTATGTTTCGGGAAAGTGTGAATTTGCTCATTTTTTTTTGTTATTTTAAGAAACTAAGATTCGAAGGGCCATATTGTAAATAATATTTCTATTTTGTATATTCGATATATGTAGATGTAAATGACGAATTAAGCAAAATTTTATTTTATTTTAAGTTTCTAGAAGTCTAGTAAATTTTTCTGTTTCATTTTTACTTTTTCATTTTTGTATATACTCTCCATGAACATACTGTATATAGATATACTATCGCTTATCATGTTCGAATTAATTTCCAGTTTTAGTTACATTAATTGTGCCAATCATGCTCGTAACGATTATTTTCTTCTTAACGATTTTTTTTCGTCATGAATCATAAAAGCATTTTACCGTTTCACACGTTTGCATTGCGTCTGGATCGTTTTGACAAATACAATGAATACTCAGAAGACGAGAAAGAAAGATATATGTTAGTAAATACGAAATAAATTATAATCTTATTGTTATATTGTTGTTGGATTCAATTGAATTGAAACGTTTATTATTATTATTATTTTTTGTTTTCGGTAGGTGGTACTCATATATCCTAAGTGCAAATTATATTTTTTACCATTTTAAGTTTTTATTAAGTATAAGTTGATATGTATACAGTGTATATTGCAGGTGTATATAATTCTATATAAAGTTCTTATTTGTAATTACATACCTAAATAAATCTAAAAGTGGAATGAGATAGTAGTGTTATTATTAGCATTTTCAATCTGCTACCTTACGAGTAAAGAAGAAAAACAAAGAAAAGTGGTAAGTATTTAATAATAATAATAGTTATTTCTATAAAAAAAAATTATGCTAGATGTCTTACACTCCTCAATAAATACATACATACATACTAAAAAAATACTAAATTTTAATTAAACTAATTGAAATGTCAATACTGATAAAAATGATAGTGTAAAGGGTATTAAAATAACATTTATTAACAATGTTTAAAAATAAAGAATTGCTGTACGAAAGGAAAATTCAAACGGCCTAAATTTGAATTTCCCTCCAACAAGTAATAAGAAAAAGAAATCTATGTGCGCGTTTGCCACTTTGGCATTACGTCAGTGTATAAAGTTGTTGCGATACCCTCTGGTAGCCATTGTTCCGAATTTGCTTATTTGTATAATTTATAATTCCGGTCAAGCGTGTAGTTTATCGTAGTCGGTTAGCTTAGGAGTGCGAACATCTTTCCTGTGGACTTTGCGTAGCGTTTTAACCGTAACAATGAACCCAGAATAGTAAGTATTGATTTATTTACAATCCGAACACCAGTCCCTGTTTCAAAATGGTGTTTTACGTGACAAATTACGCAGCTATATTCTCTGTTTCTCGCTGTGACGGTCCGTAACGGAGCCTTCGAAAGATTTTTCGTGGATTCGGGAATGAAATCGTTGCTTTTGGACGGTTTAAAAAACGAAACATGTTCGTAAATTTCCACCCACAATTTTTTAATGTTGGGTGTCAACGTCATGACTCAACTTGTTCTTTAACTTTTACTGGTTTTATCACGAGATTGTTTAGTGGTTCTTTAATGTTGTTATGTGGGAAAATCACGATTTTGCATTGAGAAACAGATTACTAGATTTTGCTGTTTGTAAATTTATTGGTGCGACAAAGAAAGCTTGTTGTCTTTGTTAATAATAACTGTAATTACATGTGTACTGCTGTGAAATGAATAAATTCTTATTGTTATACAACCACATAACCGTTTAATAAATAATATGATTTCGAAAAAAATAGTGGGCAAATAATCATGTTGGCTTTCGTACAAGTACTATCATAAAATTTACTTTAAATGTTTAACAGAATTAAGAATTTACATGATAAGTAGCAAATGTTATGCAGCATAAGTTGTTTTCAATTTAGAATGAGTAATCAAAATGTACTAGGTGAGATAAAAATGGTGATGTTGACTCATGATGTAAACATGTCCAAAGGAATATTTTTGACATACGTATATTTTTGTTAATTTAATTGGTAATTGCAAATTAATTTGTAATATACACTGTGACAATTACTTTTGTCTTGAAAGTACAGAAATGGAATAAATTCTAAAATAAAAGATCCTCCGAATTTTTTTTGACGTTTTCTAAAGGGACGGTCTCTGAATGCACTTATTCATTTTTGCTAATGTTTACAAACTGTAGCCGTAAGTTTCTGTGACTACAGGTTTTAGTCGTAAATAGGGTGTGGATGAATGAGCTGTAACAGACTTTTAAAACGCGTTTGTAGCCACCGCCCCGCGCGTTCCGTATTCGATTCCAAATTCTCCCTCGCCAAGCAGTTCTGCAACAGGATCTGTTGTCCTCTACCCCCCAAGAAAACATCGACACATCAGTTCGACTCAATTTTGCAGTCTCTTAAATGTTCTGTTTGAAAACTTGCGACCACCCTTCAGCTTCCTAACGACAGATCCTGTTTTGTATCCACAATGTGATCAATTTTCGTCTGGAACTGCTTGGCGAGGAGGAATTCGGAACCAACTACAGAACACACGCTGAAACGACTAAAACCTTTTGTCACTTCCTCTCACCCTGTATCTGCTGATCCTGTCCCCAACTATCTATGACCTCCCCTCAC
The DNA here is from genome assembly GCA_033557515.1 of Diorygopyx duplodentatus. Classification (NCBI taxonomy): domain Eukaryota; kingdom Metazoa; phylum Arthropoda; class Insecta; order Coleoptera; family Scarabaeidae; genus Diorygopyx; species Diorygopyx duplodentatus. The sequence continues at coordinate 8,141 of JAWQRJ010005187.1, forward strand.
TTCACAATGCTAGGGAGGGAGGGAGTTTTGCCGCACCCTGCATTTTGAAGATGTGACGCTGAAATGGTAGCATTTCAGTTTCGTTTTTCATGACTTTTTACCAAGAAAAGCACTTGTTTACATAAAGCTCCTGAGTACCAAATGATGAAAACACATAGAAATACGTTTAAGAATATTTCCATCATACAGTACCTTAACATGTTGACTGCCGTAATGGTCGATATCATTCTTTGTTCGTCAGTAACACTAGAATAGGTAATAAACATGGTCTGTTGTTCACGCACGCTTATCTGAAGTATACTATTTCTTGTTGTTTTGCAGTGATTATCTGTTTAAACTGTTGCTGATTGGAGATTCGGGAGTTGGAAAGTCATGTCTACTGCTTAGGTTTGCTGTAAGTATACAAAAACATGCGAAATAGTTATTTTTATTTTTTTCACTTCGATTCTACATAGGAAGTTAATGACAATTCTTGCTAAATCTCTCTCCCACACACATTCACTGTAAAAAAAGTATATGAAAGTTTTACAAAACAGGAGTAACAAAATAGTAACTATTAATTGAAGTAATCTAACTTTCGCCTCTTTGGATTTTATTAGACCCAGTTGTATAAAACATTGTTTACTTTGTCTCAAGTCAACAACACTACTAAGCAATCTGATTGGAGAATTAAAATTTGAAAATTAAAAATTCTCTAACCTGATTGGCTAACTTCATTGTTAACTTTGTGATTTTTGATCATAAACTATGTTTTATGCAACCCAATGTCAATAATTCAAATTTGAAAATTTGAATTCTTCAATCTGATTGGCTAATGGCTCGTTAATCGCTGATTAACTTTACGGAAATGTTTTGTGCAACCGGGCATTAAGGTTTCATTCCCATTCAATAGGGTTGACATCAAAGTTGAATCATTATTCAGTATTTATAGTATTCAGTTTATTCGGCTGTATTTTTACTGTCCAGTATTCAGCCGAATATTCAATTTGGTTAATAAATATTCAGGTTGATCACATACACACAAACACCGTAGAGAATTTGAGTTTTCATTACGTTTATTAAATTGGTGAAAACTAAAATAATGTTTAGTAAAGCTGTTTCAATGTCTCATCAGATATACAATGTCTATTTCAGCTTATAACATAGAAAATTATATTCTGATGTTACTTTGTAATGAATAAATATCGGAAATATCACAGTGAAATCAAAGAATCTAAATTTGGTGTGGTATTTACACAAACCTGATGTGTTAAATCAGAGTGCTGTCTAATTTGTTGATTAAATATTCGAATGATGTGAAAGTGATACTGAAATTGATAAAAAAAATTATGTTTTCAGATTTTATATAAGATTTCAATTTTATAGAGTCCTTTATAGAGTCATCTTGACTGTATTGTTATATGAATAATTGTACAAATAGTCCTAATTTTTCCACCTAGCCTTTCGTAAAATGAGAAATAATTGCTAATATACAACAGATATACATGATATATATACAGATATATATGATATACAACAGCGTTCCGCAACCTTTGGTGTTTATCGACCCAAAAATAATAACAAAATTATAAGGCAACCCATGTGCGTTGGAAATAAAATGATGCAAGTGCAGGACAATAATTTTATTTTACAAACATAATAATTTTATACCAGTACATACTAACGGCTCTTCTGCTCCTGATTATCGTTCACCAAATTGTCTATTCTTGCTTCAATTGATTTAGTTAATGCAATCCTGCTAAGTATGTTGTTGCAAATGGTAGTAGGAGTTGGATTGACTTTTTGCTTAAATTTGGGTATTCATTTTCTAATTTTATCCAAAATTTGACCAAGTCCTTTTGACTGCCAAAATCCGTTTGAAGCTGTTTGTCACTTGAAAGTTCAGCTAACTCTTCTTCCTCGGAGGGGTCCAAACCATTGTTTTCATGTGAGAAATGGATTTTGTGTCCACGTATAACCCAAACGGATATCTGCAGATGGGAGAAAGTAATGAATGAATGTTTCTTTTAATTTTAGTAAATGGTTTTGGATTATGCTACTTATATATCAGCCAATTTATTCTCTTTTATTATTTTATCTTCAACCATTTCATGATAACATTGAAACATGCCAAATTGTGCCCTTCCCACTCGTTTTTCCAGATATAGATTTTTTTCATGAAACCTTCAACTTTACTATCTAATATACTTAAACGCGCAAATCTTGTATGTATATATATATATATATATATATTTGTACGGGTCGTCTTTTTAACGGCATCATAAACGCGGGTGATATTTGCAGGAACTAGAC